>CM041777.1:458836250-459013544 GCA_023374045.1 Limonium bicolor | reverse complement strand
GGGGCTTGTAGCAGGTTTCTCTTCTGAAGCTCTTCAAACGCCTGACTTGGTGCTCGGCCAATGTTGGTGAATTCCATTTGCGATGAGCTCGGCGTGGTAAGGGTACCGTCCTAAGGTTTTGATGGGCAGCTCTAGGTCTTTTGAACCACATTCATTCAGGGAAACTGCTTTGAGTGCAAGCTACTGTCTGAAGATAAGCCATTTCTAGTCATGGCTTAGATAATTTGGAGCCACTGCTAGAATTTCTTGAGCACTCGAACTCCAAACCTTCCTTATGAATCGTTTCCTCAAGAATACCGAATTGTCCCATCAACATGTCCAAACTCGGAAAGTACATAAATTTTAGCTCATGGTGTGTTGTTTCGTAGTTCTCAATTATCATGGATTTGCTCTTGCTCGTCCATTTTGGTAGGCATGGCTGCAACCTTTCTCCTCCAACGCTTGATGAAGTCAGACACGGACTCACCGTCTTTCTGTCGAGTTCCTGCCAGATCGATTCTAGTGACCTCGAGGTTCTTAGCATACTCGAAATGATTTAGGAAAGCCTCGCAAACCTCTTCGTAGGTTTTGGTATTCATCTTCTGAGTGACGGGTACCAACGCCGAGGAGTCTCATCTAGATAGTGTGCGAAAACTTTGGCTTTTTGCATGTTGTTGTGCCCAAAGATGAACATTCCCGGTCAAACATAGCCAAATGAATCTGCGGATCCGAGGAACCCTTGTACAAGCGAGTGTAGGCAGCTTCAACTTTAGGGGAAGATCAATTCAGGATACGACGCTGGAGAGGAGAAATAATCGAAGCCAGTTGTTTGTTGGCTTTCTCAATGCGCTCAATCCTTTTAAAAACCCTTTTAACCTCTGCAGCTAGTTGGTTGTCAGGAACATCCTTCCCCACACGTGTTTGAGGATCTTGGCCCTAACTGAGTCAATCTCGATGTAACGTCGATTTAATTTTCCACAAGCTTTTCCACAGAGTTTGCTGATTTGTCTCCTGGAGATTAGCCTTACTCCTCAATTCCTCGACAATGGACTCCAAGACCTTGCACATTTGCTGCACAGCGGCCAACTGGGCATCCGTTGATCGGATTTCCTTCTTCTACCATATCTGGATTTGGGCTTGCCTGTTTCTAAGAAGTCCATTATCAGCTACAAGAGGGAAGTGGGTTGAAAGACACTAAGGTGAGAATGACACTTCACAACGTAGATCGAAGCAGGCTTCGGCTGAAAGCAAGTGGGCCAGGATACCTAGAAAATGAGGGTGTTTAGGCTGAAGTAACTTTCAGACTATGAACTGGAATTTGTACTGAAATCTAAAACAGATGGCTTTGATTGGGCCTGAGAGGTGACACCTAGATCTAGGGTTTTGGTTAGGGTCATAATAAGAAGTCTACCTAGACTAGAATGAGCCCTTGGGCCGGAATGTGTTTGGGCCTGAAGTAAAGCGCATGCGCTGGAATGGTCCCTAATCACGAATGGGCCTAACTTTCTTTGGGTAAGAGAAGATGGTTGCTAAGCCAAAGAAGGTTTTATTTTCAGGACTTGTGAGTAATTTCAAGTTCAGGTGAATTTCTTTTTTATGGGCCTAGACCTAATTGGATAATTCAAATTGGGCCAGAGAGAGAAATCACCTAAATCTTAACTTTTGGGCCGAAGCCCGAACAAATAACTCACACATCCAAATCAAGCAAGGCCTTTGGGCCGCAAACAATAAAGCCGCGATATCGGGTTGGGCTGAGTTGATGTAGGAAAAGTTCCTATCAATTTCTAGGCTGGGTAGTGGGCCGATCATGCAGGTAACAAGGCCCACACAAATTCAACATGTCTCACTAGACGTTAAAATCAAAACCGGGTATGGATCGATCCGGAGAGGTGTTGAGGCATGGGCCCAGGTCGCCACAAAGGAATAGGGCTTGCACGCTATTCTCTTTGGGCTTCCCCACTTTTTTCACATCACCTGAAGGTGTGCGTCTACGGACGGGTCTTTGACTGACCAAACAATGGGCTAGGTAAGGATACTGCCAGGAAAATGCTAGGGGCTAAAGCCCAGGTATTAAGGTGGTGTGGTTAGACGACACCCCTCTTTTCCCCTACTTATTCACATCACCTAAAAGGTGTGAGTCCCTGACAGGGGACCCTCAAATGGGTCCCGGGGTGGGTGAAATTAGTGTGGTGGACCCTCGCTCTCCTATGGTGCAAAGGTACAAAAATTAAATTGCGCACAAAGGTAAACAAACAATGTAATAAAAGCCATAACTATACATTTTTCAAGTTAAACCCTCTATCTTAAAATTAAACAAGTTAAAATTAGAAGTGGTCCCCAGCGGAGTCGCCAGTCTATGGGCCTCGATTTTAAACCCTATCCTATGTTGATTAAAGTTGATTAGGATCTAACCGGGTTTTAGGTCCACTTATAACCTAATGTAACACCCATCCAAAGCCTATCGTGGTTATCGCAATCTGAACACTTAATCGAATACGTCGCAGCGGAAATAAACAACACCTGGACCTTGCCACGGTCTGATCGTTAGAATATACCGGCTTAAATACTTACAATACTTATCCAAAAACACTTATCCAACTTAAACATCAACATTCATAATACACAACCAACCGAGTACTAGTATCTTAAACATAATCCCAAACTTACATCAGTCTAATATAAACAATCGGGTGCACAGACGCAACCCGAACTCAAAATAAAAGTCCCACCCTAAGACTAACCGCTCCTACTCTCATAGTGCGTCCTCATGGGCCTCTTACCTGCAAGTGTAAAAATAGCCCCCGAGGGGTCAGCACGAATGCTGGTACACCCTCTCATGGCCCCCAAGCTAACAGGGCTACGACGACTAATTGTCGATAGCATGGAAACTGATTACATACACAAGCATAATATGAAGTGCAATAACAATAACCACAGATGAACATATATAGTTCACAAACAATGAACGACTCAAGCGTTCCTTATCAAGTGGGTTAGTAACCCCCTCCTTAGTCCTCATTTCCTTAATCTCAGTTCCTTACCTTACCTTAATCTCAATCTCAATCTTAATCTCAGTATACAAACCTTTCCTGGAAGGGAGGGTTGTAGCTTAATTCGAACCTGGGATTTAGGTGATCCCACCGCACCATCTTAATGCCACCTACTCTGGACGGGAGTCCAGCGCAGCTGAGCCGGCAACGGCCCTAGGCTACAAGTCCGAAGACAAGTCCTTAAGCGGAGGGCGGATCTGATTCAGATACCGTCCCCCTTATCCCTTAGCATGCATGACCGGAGATCGGTCCCGGGTTTCCTCACTCAAGTTCCAGTTAGTAGACATCTTAAACACCATGTGCTAGCTAAGCCCTAACGGGCATTAACCAACAACCATCAAACTTAACTCTATTCTTAACTCAGTAAGTACTAAACTTGGTTAGTAACAATCTCAAGTCTCGCGGGTTAGTGTAAATATAACACAATCACAACGAGAACAATATAACCGGTTGCATGCTTCATCTTGTTTTAGTCATAGCAATTAAACAGATAGCACACAAGCCGAGGGACACCTCGTTAGCAAGCAGGGTCACAAGAAGGATTGTACCGTTCACCGTCGATCGTTGTTTGACTAATCTTCTCGGGGTCCCAACTCACGAACCTAAAACATTCATTCATTTTTAGGTTATTAGTTATTTGCACCTTACTTAACTCACTTAGTCCCTAAGGACTTCCATTCTATAACCTCTCAAGTCTTTATCACTTAGCTTACAAACTTAACTTTAAACATTAAAACTTATACTTAATCTTAACTTAATTCCTAAGTTCTTAGGGTCCTAATCATTACTACCCTACTAATGGCATACCCTAGTACCAATTAACACCCTCAGAAATTAATTTTTTTTTTTTGTTTTTAGGCTCGACCGGACTTGCCAAGTCGGTCCGTTCCAGTACCCTTTACCGTTTGAAAATTCTACCCCGACCGGACTTACAAGTCCGGTCCCCCAAGGTCGGTCCATTCCCGAGAGTTCTCCCCGTGAAAATTTTAAGCCCGACCGGACTTGACAAGTCCCGGTCCCATGTCCGGTCTATTCCAGAAACTAATTCCCTCACAAAAACACAAGCCCGACCGGACTTGTAAGTCCGGTCCCCAAGTCCGGTCGATTCCAGAAACATTTTCCGGTAGTGTAACAGAGCCCGACCGAACTTGCAAGTCCGGTCCTAAGGCGGTCGGTGGCTCCAGAAACTGTTTCTAAATTCTCTTTCAACTCCAAACTTCTCCTCTATATTCTAATATGTTATAACCTCATTTGGGCACCTCAAATACACCTTAAGCCTCCTTATACCTTAAATCATCCACCAAGATCCAACTTAGTCATTATGCATTTTCCTTGTAATAATGCTAACACTTGTAATGTTTTCCTCTAGGTTTCTAGGTGGTGGTGGTTCATACCTAATGTAACCATTATGCCAAATGTTTTCTTCACCACTATAACATCATCTCCCAAGCATCTCCCACTATCTAAACTCTTTTAAGCATTTACTTAAAGTTCCTTAACAAGTTTAACTTCCATCATCATCACATTATTTCTTCCTAGTGTGCACCAACATTGCCTAAGTCCTAAATACTCAAATACATTCTCTTGATTCCTAAATCTTCCATGGTGATACCTAAGTCATTATAAGTCATTAAAAACACCTTAACTTCACCCTTTTTTCATCAGACAACCTATAGAACATTCCTAGTACTTCCTTAGTCATTAAATTCCCTAGGATATCTTAAACACTTAAACTCTCCTTTAAATTTGCCATGGGTTCTCTAGTATATAGTACCTCCTAAACACATGGTTTTTCTCCATCAAAAAAACCAATACCACACAAATTCTCATCACAACAGCTTAACACCCAATTTACATCAAAACCACACCACATCATCATATAGTGCTTAACTTAAAGTGCTTGGCACTTAGGCCCTTAAATAACAATAATCTTAACCACTGAATTTCCACATATATATGCCTTCAACCTGCGAATACACTCAACAAGGCTCCCATTGAAATAAAATGCTTCTTGTACTTCACCTTTATTTCTTAAACTATCTCTTTCTCATTTGCTCCTTAGCCACAAGTTCACAAGAATAGTCATGTTTCTCCTAGGTTTATATCACCTTCCCAATATAAACTCTACACTAAACTCATCATATACCTACATCTCATTCCCTTAAACAACAAAACACCTTAAGGTAAGTAATTTACCTTGTTTTCTCACAAGCTTAAAAGCTTTTCTCCTTAGGTTTCTTTGTTCAATCTCGGTCACCAATGTGATTCTCCTTGCCAATGTTCTAACCAATATCCAATGACTCCAATGAGTACTAGATAACACATTAACCCTAAGGAACAAACCCTAGGTTTAAAAATATGTTTAAGGTATTAATGTGATTGTTTTACCTTGGTTTCTCAAGACAAACTTGGATGTGAAGCAAGAAGGACCTCCTCTCTCATTTGAAGAGTAGAAACAAGCTAGAACAAGGCATAAACATGGAGTCCCATGAGTATATATTTTCGGACATGTGAAGAAAATGGTGGAAACCTAGATTTTCTTACACTTTCTTTACCTTAAGAGAATGGAGATGCCAATGGAGTCTCCAAACTTGAATTTCTCTCTAATGGTGGTTTGACTTGGCACCAAAGTGAAGCTCTTGAAGTTTTAAAAGATAGAAAGGAGGAGCTTGAGCTAACTAAGAAGAATATGTATTTATTTTGGATTTGGAGAGCTTAATGAGCAAGTGGTGTGCAAGAGAAGATGGAGCTTTCATGGAGTTGAGCTCTACGTGAATGGAGGAGAAGAGAAAGGAGAGAAATCGTGGGAAACAAGGGAGAATGAAGAAGAAGTGAGGAGAGAGGTAAGTAAAATGTGATATTTATCTTAAAAGGTGAATAGTGTTTTTACTTTATAAATTACTTATTTTTGCTTTCTCTTTACTTAGCTAGATAAGTGTGTGAGTCACACTTAAAAAAACCGGCCCCTTTAATGAATGAGGGTAATTAAGTCTTTGTTGACCAAATGTCTCACTTATATAGACTTATGTTATCAACTAGCTTATTAATTCACTATTCATCAAAAACAAGGCACATTGTTGTGAAATTTTTGATTTCCCATTGATATAGACCTCCAAATGTGATACTATATAGTACACATATTAATTAAAGAGTAATGATGGACATTTAGCCATTCAACACTCATTTACAAGACAATTTGTCAAAAACGTGCTTTAAGACTCCTTAAAGCACATTTTGTGTTTTAACTTGTTTTCAAGCTTGGTTTTCTTTGGTAATTGACTTAAAATGACCATTAGGATATTACTAAGGTCTTAGAACAATATTTGGGTACTCTCCCAAGTCTCTCCAAGCTTAGAGCACATTTTTGTCAAAACTGCTCCTTTGGTGTTTCCTTATATTTTCTTTGATTAGAAATGTTTCTTAATGTTTCTAAGGCATTATTTAGCCTCCTTATATCTTAGTTTATCCTTTGAACACCATATCTAAATTTGGGGTATTTCAATCTACCCCCCTTAAAAGAACTTTGTCCTCAAAGTTCACACATGTGTAATCAATCACGGTACACATTTCTCTTAACCTTAATACCACATCTTATATTCACATTCATACATCTCAAGACTCAAAGGTCAATCTCAAATACAATACGTGAGTATCATACATAACTCAAACTTACACCGAAGTGTAGCAACTTACACAAATTCACATCTTAAACAACCAAACAAACGACAAACATGATCGTTTCCTAACTCAAAAGCGAGGAAGCTCTACCCCCCTTAAAAAGGGGTACGCCCCGTACCCTATACAGACGATCTAGTCAGTAAATAAAGAAGGGTACTTCGCCCTCATCTTATCCTCTAATTCCCACGTGGCCTCTTCGACATCCTGGTTAGACCAGAGAACCTTCACCAGTCGCACTGACTTGTGGCGAGTGTCCCTAGTCTTGCTGTCCAAGATTCTCTGAGGAGTCTCCACGGATCTCATATTTGGCTCTAAAGTCAACCTCCTCAGGTTCTAACACATGGGAGGGGTGGTGCATGTATTTCTTTAGCTGTGAAACATGAAAAACATCATGCACTTTACCCAGCTCGGCAGGTAAATTCAACCTGAAGCAACCGGGCCCACCGCTCAGTAATCTCATAAGGACCAACAAATTTCGGCTTAGCTTGCCCTTCTGCCAAACCTGAATACACCCTTCATTGGTGATACTCGCAGAAATACCCGGTCGCCCACTGCGAACTCCAGGTCTCGTCGTCGAACATCAGCATACGACTTCTGCCTATCTTGAGCAGCTTTCATGTTCTCCCTAATTTGCTGAACTTCAGCCTTAACTTGTTCTAAGTACTCTGGTCCTATGATGACCGTCTCACTCGACTCATCCCAGCAGAGCGGTGTACGACATGGTCTACCGTACAACGCTTGAAAAGGTGCCATCTTGATCGAAGCGTGATAGCTGTTGTTGTATGAAAACTCGGTCAGATGCAATCTGTCAATCCAACTGCCCTGGAAGTCTAAGGCACATGCTCTCAGCATGTCCTCGAGTGTCTGAATAGTACGCTCAGTCTGACCATCTGTCTGAGGATGGAACGCGGTACTCAGTTTGACTTCTGTACCCAACGCTTCTCTGGTAGCTCTCCAGTACCTTGATAGGAATCTGGTATCTCTATGACACTATGGTCTTTGGTATGCCGTGATGTCTCATGATTTCTTTCTCGAATAACTCAGCTAATTTGGTCACCTTCCAAGTATCCTTCATCGGTATGAATCGTGCTACTTTGGTAAGGCGATCCACCACCACCATATCATGTTGAGACCTCCCCTAGCAGGTGGAAGCCCAACTACGAAGTCCATGGAGATATCATGGAACTCCACTCCGGAAACTGGCATCGACTGTACCATTCCGCCCGGTCGTCGGTGCTCGAATTTCACCTTCTGGCATGTGAGACACCTCAAGACGAACTCGGTAACATCTGTCTTCATCCCCGACCACCAGAAGTATCTCTTCATGTCTTTATAACATTTTAGAGGCTCCGGATGGATGGAAACCGAAGAACAGTGTGTGATTCTCTAAGTATACGGTCTTTCAGATCCGTGTTACCTCGTGGTATGCATAATCGGCCCTTAAGTCTGATCAGATCATCATCATGAAGTCTGAAGTCGTATTTCTGACTCTCAAAGGTACCATCTGTCAGCTTCTGTCTGACCTCTCTCATATACTCATCTGTCCTCTGAGCCTCTCGCACCTCATCAACCAAGCTGGAGAAAGAAACTAGCGAATGGATGTGAGTGTGCTCGACGGCTCAGGGCATCTGCTACAACATTGGCCTTCCTTCTTTGTATTGGAGGTCAATGTCATAGTCTTTCAAAAATTCTAACCATCTCCTCTGTCGAAGATTTAACTCCTTCTGAGTGAATATGTATTTCAAACTTTTATGATCGGGTGTAGATCGTGACACTAACCCCATATAAGTAGTGGCGCCATATCTTCAAAGCGAAGACTACAGCTCCCAGCTCTAAATCATGTGTGGGGTAGTTCTCCTCATGTTTCTTCAACTGGCGTGAGGCATATGCCACCACCTTGCCATGTTGCATGAGCACGCAACCCAGCCCTCTGCCGGATGCATCACAATAAACCTCAAAGCCTCTGTACCGTCTGGAATGGTCAGTACCGGTGCAGTGGTCAGTGAGTCCTTCAAGCGCTGAAAATGAAAGATCTCCACAGTCATCTGTCCACAGAAATGGTGCATCCTTTCATCAGACTGGTCATCGGCTTCGCGACCTTGCTGAATGAAATCTCTAACAAACTCCTGTAGTAACATGCAGACCAGAGAGAAAGCTCCGGATGTCGGTAACAGTCTTCGGCTTGGCCAGGTACGTACGGCATCAATCTTTGCTGGATCCACTGCGATCCCAGCATCTGAGATGACATGACCTAGGAAAGAGACACGGTCAAGCCAAACTCACACTTGGAGAACTTAGCATATAGCTGGTTCTCCCTCAGTATTTCCAATACCCTCCTCAGATGTTCCTCATGCTCAACCTTAGACTTCGAATATATCAGAATGTCATCAATAAAAACCACAACCGACTTGTCCAGCTGCTCCCGGAACAAGCGGTTCATCAGATCCATAAACTTCGCTGGTGCGTTCGACAAACCAAACGGCATCACTGTAAACTCATAGTGGCCGTATCGTGTCCGGAATGCCGTCTTCTCAATATCTCCTCTTTAATGGCTATCTGATGATACCCTGATCTGAGATCAATCTTGGAAAACACAGATGCTCCCTTCAACTGATCGAACAGATCGTCAATACGGGGGTAGTGGGTACTATTTCTTCACTGTCACTGCATTCAGCTCTCTGTAGTCGATGCAGAGGCGGAGACTACCATCCTTCTTCTTCACGAAGAGGACTGGCGCTCCCCATGGTGACACACTCTGTCTAATGAATCCTTTATCCAACAAATCTTTCAGTTGTTCTTTTAACTTAGTCATTCTGCCGGAGCCATACGGTATGGTGCTTTGGCTATCGGTCCGGTACCAGGTAGCAGCTCAATGGTGAACTCTACCTCCCGAGTGGATGGCATGCCGGGCAGTTCCCGTGGAAACAAGTCGGGGAACTCCGACACTACCGGTAAGTCGGGGTACAAACTCAGGGTCTCTCTATGTCCTGTACATAGCAGAGGTATACTTCTTCCTTTCTCCTTAATTCTCTATGCATTGCCATGGCGGTGATGACCTTAGTCGAAGGCTCTCTGGGCCTCTGGCGGTATGATATTGTTACCCAGACGGACTCTTGAGCAGCAATCTATGCTCGGCGCAGAGGATACGTCCCTTGTGCCGCTCCAACCAGTTCATCCCGAAGATAACATCAAATCCTTGCTTACTGAACTCAATGAAACAGACTGGGAAGTTTCCCCCTTAATGCTGATGGTGGCTCTCGTCGGTAGTAACGAGTGCAACGAACCTTCTCCTTAGATGGAGCGTAACCGTGAAGTCGGGTAGCTCATCAGCGTCTAGCCCCAACCTGCTCGCAAATGATGCAGAGACAAAGGTATGCGAGGCCCCTGAGTCGAAGAGAACTGATGCCTCAATCCCATTGATCGGAAAGGTGCCGGTGAGGATAGTACCGCTAGCGTCGCCTGTGCCTCTGTGAGTATGCTTAGTGCACCTTCCGTACCGAGTCCATAACCTAATTGTGTTCACAAGCTCCATGAGTATTGATGGTATAACAAGAGTCGCAATCAATTTATATGAACAACACTGTTATTTTATTCATGACCATCCTGTTACAACATGTGCTTCAATCTTACATCTCATTTCTCATCTCATTCTAACATTACATGGCTAATATTGTCTAAAGGTTAGGTTTAATCTTCCTGGTCTCATATGCGTCGCATTGATCACTGCTGACGGTGCTGTATTCAGCTTGATCTCCTTATCCATGGTACAACATCCTTGATTCTCCTCCCAAAATTAATACATCACCTGACTTAAGTACTATCTTATCTGCACGGTCCGCACGCTTCTGCTCGCCGTATAAAAACTCCGCATCATCTCCAATGGACCAAGACACTACGGGTATCCTCTCTCGAGAGACTCCGTTGTCTCGTCCTTATCCTGGTGTAGTCCCAGTTCCCATCTTTTCGTAGAAGTTTACAATGCAAATGTCTGGCTGGATGTCTGGAATCGTTCAGCTTCCAACTGCTGAGCGATTTCCATGACTTGTGTAATAACTGGATGGCACTCTTCGGGTATTCCCGTGGTGAGACTCCATCTTGCTCCCTTGTGGTTGGTAATTCTTGGCATACGGATTCCAATCCTTGCCCAAGCTCATCATCTTTAATTTCATCTTTGCTCCCCCTGGGTACTCCGGTTGTGTAAAAAAACCTCCCGGTCCCATTCCTAGTTGATTGCATCTCCTGTGATGGCTATTTGTGCTTCGGGTGTCAGGTATCCCCTAAATAAATCATACCTGGGCGGATAACCTGACATTGATCGGTTGGAAAGTCCATGGTTTCGATGTCGTGTGCTCCGGGTTAGATGTAGATGGTATTGGGCAGCAGATGTTGAATCTTCCTAGAGTGATAGTAGGTTATGTCTACTAAGTTCTAATCTCAATTATTTTACTTAACTCATTATTCACCAAACATGCATGATAATGCGGTAAGCAGGTAATTTTATTACTAAATGGTTATAGTGGACCTGGCCTCGATGAGGGCTCAGGCTCATCGTCCCGGTCCACCATGTGTAGAGTGGGCCCCGTCTTCTGGGTCGCCCGTGGGTTCTTGTCCGCCGGCTGCTGCACTTTCCTCTGACCGTCAGATCCAGCTCCCTGATCGGTCTTGCCCTTGCCCCTGGTGTCGGGCCTGTAGGCTCTGCTAGCAGGGTTCCGGTAACACTCATAAGCTCGATGCCCGTAGACACCACAGAAGTTGCACTCCACCTTATTCCCCTTACAGTCGAGCCCGGGTGGTCCTTGTGACACCATCTACAGATGAAGCGTCGCTGGTAGCCACCACCGGCTCCCCTCTCAGTCTCAGATCCTGATGATTCATATTGTCAATTCTCATATCTCAAACGGTTACTAATTTATTTCTAACTCATTCAATATCAATTTTCTCACCCTTAGGCGCCTTAGAGCGCAGTGGTGTAGCTGCAATAGCATAGGTCAGCTTCAATGGCTCTTCCGAAGCCTTCTCCTTTTCCTCCTTCCCTTTCGGGTTCTGATCTTCTGGGCCTGAGGCTGGTACTTTTGTTTCTTGTACCCTCCTGCCCTTGACTCTCTGAGCTCTTCCAGCACTCTTCCTCTTTGCATTCTTCTCGTCCCTCAGCTGGACGGTAATCTAACCTTACGCAGCGGAGCGAGCAGCATCCTCCTGCTTTTCAGTATAGTCTCACTTATTTCTCATAATCTAAATTATTCATCATTACTCAAATCTCAATCGTTCTTATTACCTGCAAGGTAGTGTAACTCGTCGGCCCCATGCCGTTAGCGGAGTCGATGGCTAAGCCCGCCATAGAAGCGGTCCACCAAGATCTGGTCAGAATACCCTGGACCTGGCAGAAGACGGAGCAAGGCAGTGAACTCTGAGTAATACTCGTCCACTGTCATCTTGTCCGACTGCTTAAGCGCATCTAACTGCAAGCGCTTCTTCGTCTGGACATGGGCGGGGGGTAGTACTTTGCCCGTAGCAAGGCGGTGTACTGCTCCCAGCCGAACTCTGGATTGGCCACATGCTCGGCCCTCACCAGCTTCCACCAATCGCCTGCCGCCCCCATCAGGTAGAAAGCAGCTAAGTACCTTGATCCCAGCAGGGACATCAAGGGTCTCGAAGGCGGTCTCCAGCTCGGAGATGTACGCCTCAAGCTTGGCGGGATCGGTCTCCCCCTTGAAGTGCGCGGGTCGAAGATCAGCAAGACTCTTCACCCAGTTTGGTTCCCTAGGTTGTGGAGGGTGGAGGTGGTGCACCCACACCAGGCTGATAGCCCATATGCCCTAAAGCGGCAGCTACGATCTCTACGATCGTCTGCCCTCCAGGTATCCCTGGAATATCCTCACCCCGGCCGCGACCTCGGCCTCCTCTAGGGCGTCTGCCATCTGAACAAGCATAACTTACATTAGATTCGTACTCACCATTGTTTTGGTTAGTAAATTATAACGTCGTAGACGGTAAAGACAATCCAGACTTATTAGTGTCATCTGACTCTACTCACTCTAACTTCTCACAACCTTAACCCCAATACTTATTCCTTAACTTATGTCCTAACTCGGTGGTTACTTATATCCGGTATTTCTTGATCAGAGCGTAACTACGCTCTGATACACTTTTGTAACACCCATCCAAAGCCTATCGTGGTTATCGCAATCTGAACACTTAATCGAATAAGTCGCAGCGGAAATAAACAACACCTGGACCTTGCCACGGTCTGATCGTTAGAATATACCGGCTTAAATACTTACAATACTTATCCAAAAACAGTTATCCAACCTTAAACATCAACATTCATAATACCACAACCAACCGAGTACTAGTATCTTAAACATAATCCCAAACTTACATCAGTCTAATATAAACAATCGGGTGCACAGGCGCAACCCGAACTCAAAATAAAAGTCCCCCTAAGACTAACCGCTCCTACTCTCATAGTGCGTCCTCATGGGCCTCTTACCTGCAAGTGTAAAAATAGCCCCCGAGGGGGTCAGCACGAATGCTGGTACACCCTCTCATGGCCCCCAAGCTAACGGGGCTACGACGACTAATTGTCGATAGCATGGAAATTGATTACATACACAAGCATAATATGAAGTGCAATAACAATAACCACAGATGAACATATATAGTTCACAAACAATGAACGACTCAAGCGTTCCCTTATCAAGTGGGTTAGTAACCTCCTCCTTAGTCCTCATTCCTTAATCTCAGTTCCTTACCTTACCTTAATCTCAATCTCAATCTTAATCTCAGTATACAAACCTTTCCTGGAAGGGATTAGTTGTAGCTTAATTCGAACCTGGGATTTAGGTGATCCCACCGCACCATCTTAATGCCACCTACTCTGGACGGGAGTCCAGCGCAGCTGAGCCGGCAACCGGCCCTAGGCTACAAGTCCGAAGACAAGTCCTTAAGCGGAGGGCGGATCTGATTCAGATACCGTCCCCCTTATCCCTTAGCATGCATGACCGGAGATCGGTCCCGGGTTTCCTCACTCAAGTTCCAGTTAGTAGACATCTTAAACACCATGTGCTAGCTAAGCCCTAACGGGCAAAACCAACAACCATCAAACTTAACTCTTATTCTTAACTCAGTAAGTACTAAACTTGGTTAGTAACAATCTCAAGTCTCGCGGGTTAGTGTAAATATAACACAATCACAACGAGAACAATAAACCGGTTGCATGCTTCATCTGTTTTAGTCATAGCAATTAAACAGATAGCACACAAGCCGAGGGACACCTCGTTAGCAAGCAGGTCACAAGAAGGATTGTACCGTTCACCGTCGATCGTTGTTTGACTAATCTTCTTCGGGGTCCCAACTCACGAACCTAAAACATTCATTCATTTTTAGGTTATTAGTTATTTGCACCTTACTTAACTCACTTAGTCCCTAAGGACTTCCATTCTATAACCTCTCAAGTCTTTATCACTTAGCTTACAAACTTAACTTTAAACATTAAAACTTATACTTAATCTTAACTTAATTCCTTAAGTTCTTAGGGTCCTAATCATTACTACCCTACTAATGGCATACCCTAGTACCAATTAACACCCTCAGAAATTAAAATTTCTTTTTTTTGTTTTTAGGCTCGACCGGACTTACCGACCGGACTTGCCAAGTCCGGTCCGTTCCAGTACCCTTTACCGTTTGAAAATTCTACCCCGACCGGACTTACAAGTCTGGTCCCCAAGGTCGGTCCATTCCCGAGAGTTCTCCCGTGAAAATTTTAAGCCCGACCGGACTTGACAAGTCCGGTCCCATGTCGGTCTATTCCAGAAACTAATTCCCTCACAAAACACAAGCCCGACCGGACTTGTAAGTCCGGTCCCCAAGTCCGGTCATTCCAGAAACATTTTCCGGTAGTGTAACAGAGCCCGACCGACCTTGCAAGTCCGGTCCTAAGGTCGGTCGGCTCCAGAAATTGTTTCTAAATTCTCTTTCAACTCCAAACTTCTCCTCCTATATTCTAATATGTTATAACCTCATTTGGGCACCTCAAATACACCTTAAGCCCTCCTTTAAATACCTTAAATCATCCACCAAGATCCACCTTAGTCATTATGCATTTTCCTTGTAATAATGCTAACACTTGTAATGTTTTCCTCTAGGTTTCTAGGTGGTGGTTCATACCTAATGTAACCATTATGCCAAATGTTTTCTTCACCACTATAACATCATCTCCCAAGCATCTCCCACTATCTAAAACTCTTTAAGCATTTACTTAAAGTTCCTTAACAAGTTTAACTTCCATCATCATCACATTATTTCCTTCCTAGTTGTGCACCAACATTTGCCTAAGTCCTAAATACTCAAATACATTCTCTTGATTCCTAAATCTTCCATGGTGATACCTAAGTCATTATAAGTCATTAAAACACCTTAACTTTCACCCCTTTTTCATCAAGACAACCTATAGAACATTCCTAGTACTTCCTTAGTCATTAAATTCCCTTAGGATATCTTAAACACTTAAACTCTCCTTTAAATTTTGCCATGGGTTCTCTAGTATATAGTACCTCCTAACACATGGTTTTTCTCCATCAAAAAACCAATACCACACAAATTCTCATCACAACAGCTTAACACCCAATTACATCAAAACCACACCACATCATCATATAGTGCTTAAACTTAAGTGCTTGGCACTTAGGCCCTTAAATAACAATAATCTTAACCACTGAATTCCACATATATATGCCTTCAACCTGCGAATACACTCAACAAGGCTCCCATTGAAATAAAATGCTTCTTGTACTTCACCTTTATATTCTTAAACTATCTCTTTTCTCATTTGCTCCTTAGCCACAAGTTCACAAGAATAGTCATTGTTTCTCCTAGGTTTTATATCACCTTCCCAATATAAACTCTACACTAAACTCATCATACCTACATCTCATTCCCTTAAACAACAAAACACCTTAAGGTAAGTAATTTACCTTGTTTCTCACAAGCTTAAAAGCTTTCTCCTTAGGTTTTCTTTGTTCAATCTCGGTCACCAATGTGATTCTCCTTGCCAATGTTCTAACCAATATCCAATGACTCCAATGAGTACTAGATAAACACATTAACCCTAAGGAACAAACCCTAGGTTTAAAAATATGTTTAAGGTATTAATGTGATTGTTTTACCTTGGTTTCTCAAGACAAACTTGGATGTGAAGCAAGAAGGACCTCCTCTCTCCTTTGAAGAGTAGAAACAAGCTAGAACAAGGCATAAACATGGAGTCCCATGAGTATATATTTTCGGACATGTGAAGAAAATGGTGGAAACCTAGATTTTCTTACACTTTCTTTACCTTAAGAGAATGGAGATGCCAATGGAGTCTCCAAACTGAATTTCCTCCTCTAATGGTGGTTTGACTTTGCACCAAAGTGAAGCTCTGAAGTTTTGAAAAGATAGAAAGGGAGGAGCTTGAGCTAACTAAGAAGAATATGTATTTTGTTTTTGATTTGGAGCTTAAATGAGCAAGTGGTGTGCAAGAGAAGATGGAGCTTTCATGGAGTTGAGCTCTACGTGAATGGAGAAGAGAAGAGAGCAAGAAATCGTGGGAAACAAGGGAGAATGAAGAAGTGAGGAGAGAGGTAAGTAAAATGTGATATTTATCTTAAAAGGTGAATAGTGTTTTACTTTATAACTTACTTATTTTTGCTTTCTCTTTACTTAGCTAGATAAGTGTGGTGAGTCACACTTAAAAAAACCAGCCCCCTTTAATGATGAGGGTAATTAAGTCTTTGTTGACCAAATGTCTCACTTATATAGACTTATGTTATCAACTAGCTTAATTAATTCACTATTCATCAAAAACAAGGCACATTGTTGTGAAATTTTTGATTTCCCATTGATATAGACCTCCAATGTGATACTATATAGTACACATATTAATTAAAGAGTAATGATGGACATTTAGCCATTCAACACTCATTTACAAGACAATTTTTCAAAAACGTGCTTTAAGACTCCTTAAAGCACATTTTGTGTTTTAACTTGTTTTCAGCTTGGTTTTCTTTGGTAATTGACTTAAAATGACCATTAGGATATTACTAAGGTCTTAGAACAATATTTGGGTACTCTCCCAAGTCTCTCCAAGCTTAGAGCACGTTTTTGTCAAAACTGCTCCTTTGGTGTTTCCTTATATTTTCTTTGATTAGAAATGTTTCTTAATGTTTCTAAGGCATTATTTAGCCTCCTTATATCTTAGTTTATCCTTTGAACACCATATCTAAATTTGGGGTATTTCACCTAAGGTTAATAACTATGTCATATAACAATAATTATTAAAACCTAAGCTAGCTCACTAGAACCTATTATGAGTCGCCACCTAATTTTAACCTAGAGTAAATTAGGAAAGGTAGAGTTCGGGTTCGGGGGCTTTGCTGTATTCGACTTATTTAGGGTTCAAATTACTTTCATTACCCTTCCTAGGTCGTTTTCCTCTACTTGGTTTATTTACGGCTTACTACAAAGTCGTTTTAACCTAAGTGCGCGAGCTTCTGTTTTTTTATGTTTTTTAGCATTTTTTGACAGAATATTAAAGTGAAATTAAAAGCTACCTAAACTAGGGTTTCAGAGGCAGAATTAGGTAAAATTTAATTTTGTCCGTGGCTACGGACCTAATGTCCGAGACCACGGACCCCAGTTGAATTAATTGACTTCAAAAACAGAACTAAAATAAAAACGCAAACTTGAAAAGTCCGGGGCCATGGACCTGATGTCCGTAGGCCCGGACATAGTTTAGCAAAACCTAAATTTTTAAAATTTAAAATCCCGCCGCCGTCTGGGGTATCCGTGGTCATGGACAACCCGTCCATCGTCACGGACCTTGCGTCCGAGGTCACGGACCACCAACGGACAGTGGGTTTTGGATGGTTTCCCGACGGTGTTTTGAGCTCAAATTTTATGGGCATGCAGCCTGAAAGATATACAAGACATTGGTGATTGAAAGTTTTCAATCTGAAATCGAATTCAATGCGAAACTTAGTGAACAGTAATTGGACAGAAACTTAAACAAAACGGCAGTACAGAAGCCAAAAGGTGTTGGTTTAAGCCCAAAATTTAACACAAGACCGATGAGGTCGTAGTGAATCAATAGAAGGAGGTCCCAACCTGTTTTACCTTCTGTGTCAATTGAGATTTTCTTGTCGGGATTCTTCGGAGGCTCCGATGATGCTGGTTCCGGATTGAGTTCGACCCCAGCCTCTGGTTGTTGATAGCTGATGTGTGTTCTTCACGTTTTGGAGGTGGTTTGGTCGATGTTCGATAAAATTTGATGTATTAGGAATTGAAAAACGTTTTAGGTGGTGATTTCGGGGGATTTTTGATGTGTGTTTTGGTGCTTGGATGTGTAAAAACGTGAGGGACTTGTGACAGCTGGCTTTTATGGTTGTTTAGGGATCTTGAGGTTCTAATTTGATCATGGGATAAGGTCCCTTATATAAGCTTCCTTAAAGATAGAAAAATCCGGTAAAAACCGAGATTTACCGACGTTTTTGCTCAAGGGCTTCCAAAAGGAATTTGATTATGAAATTTTTCACATAGGTAAAGGATGATATTTCTGATTTTTCAAGTGGAATCGAAGTTTTTGGATATTGGAATATTTTAAATTAATTTCTCGTCAGATTCAATAAGAAATTGCTAGAAAATTATTAGAAATTCGAAAAATCAAATTTCCAACGCCATTGCGCTTCAAATGTCATCCTCTATCATAGGTTAAAATTTCAAAGCATTTTGAATTGGGTTGACCCTTATTTTGAGGAGAGAGAAGCCTATAGGGGGCATAAGAGCCTTGAAAAACTACGAAAAGCCCCTGGAAATGACTAAGTTGTCCTTAGTACTCTGAAATGTGCCGATCGATCTGGGAACCCTCTATAACACCCAACACAACAACACACTTAACAACAAATTGCAGCGGAAAACTTAACTCATCACATTACTTACTCATTGGTGTTACACGCCCGTTAACCACCCACGAGGCTAACAAGGCTATACATATACATTGTATCGGTCTGATGGACTAGATCCCTGAGCAACTACACATTACTATCCCTTTCTATTAACAACAACCAATATACATATACATTCCAACTGTACCGAATATTTACAAACTAATGCCGACAACAATTTCGGTCTTCTACACCTACAATACATACACAATTAAAATGGCTACCCATGTACAAACAAGACCCCGGTCCTACTCTCGAACGGCTTCCAGCTCCATGTACCTGAAATGGAAAAGGAAATAAAGGGTGGCCCCCAAGGGGGCTCAGCACCTTTGCTGGTATGGTAATCCCGCAGCCCGCATGCTAGCGGGCCACGCACAACTAATTGTCATCTAAGCATGCTGTTGATTTTATTTTAACCATGCATGTAAACCACAAACACAACACAATTACATTCCACGACAATGGGCTCAATAAAACAGCCAAAACATCTATACTTGATAACTCACTCATTGTGTTCTTTAACCCCTAGAGTGTTTCTCCTCTAATGGAGCTATTTCCTTAATAGACGACATTTACGCACTAATCGGGTTATCCTAAACGCCTCTTGTCATAAACTGGGATTCATACCCATAATCCACATACTCCACATCTTAGCAAACATATAACATCACATCACAATAAGAATCGCAGTACAACAATAACACATAACATAACGGGAACGGTTCTCTTTAGGAACCGACCCAACAGAGTTAGTTCACTGTAGAGCCTAGAGAATGTTGCCAAAAACTCATGATAAGCTCGTTACATAACTCGTACCGTCTCGTTAAATGAACGGATAACTTAACACCAAGGTGCGTCGGATATAGAAATCCAAGCACACCGAACAAACATAGTATGCCCCTGTGGCCCGACGTGAGTCAGTAATAGCCTGGTTAAGCTAAAGGGAAGGTTGAGAACCAAAATGGAAAAACAACATAAAAACGGAGAGGATCGAACCTGATATGACAACGACCCCCATACTCACACGCGTGGCCGGAACTACGGACTCCTCACTCCCCGGTTAGCACTTTTTAGAAGTCTCATTATTGGACTTAGTACATTAATTCACAATCAGGTGGTTAATTCTAGTTAGACACCACACAAGGGTAGTGAACATACTAACACGCACAAACAACACATAACTAACGCACGCATAGCCATGGTTAGAACGTTCCCATGGTGTGGGTCATAAGTCCGAATACCGATCTATTAGGTAATCCTAGAGTAGGTTAGTTAAGTTAGCAACGTAGCTTTGAAGCTAAACGGTATATGGAACTACGCAAGCCACATAATTAAACAACTATAAACTCATCCACGTTTTTACTTAAAAGTGGCAAGCATTCAGAAAAACACATTGGCATACAAGCCGGTGTAATCCGGTAGGACACAGGTTGCAAGAAACCATACCTTGGCCCTTGCGCATTCGAGTCCCGCCAAACGTAGTTCCTAAACATGATTAGTAATGTCATTAATTAACTTATTTAACTTGTTGAATAACTAAATGTTTTACATGATTATATGTCATGTTTCTTACTTAATTCACACTTGATTATCCTTGTTATACCCACTAGGGTTTACTACGAACTCACATTTCTTCTTGTTGTTGTTTTTTTTTTATAAGTTTTGGCACCCCGACCGAAACCTTACACAAGGTCATTCCATTTCAGTACTATTAACCGTCAGAAAGTTCTACTCCACCGACCTGCAATTTTGGTCCACAAGGTCGGTCCATTCCAGAAAAGAAACAATTCCCGTATAAAAGTTTAGACAACGACCGAACTTGCAAGTCCGGTCCCAAGGTCGGTCTATTCAAGAGACTTAATCCGTACCAAAAATACAAGCCCGACGACCTTGCAAGTCCGGTCCCCAAGGTCGGTCCATTCCAGAGATCGTCTCTGGCGGGGTAAACTAGGCTCGACCGACCTTACAAGTCCGTTCCCTAAGTCGGTCGGCTCCAGACCTTTGTTTCTACATTCCCATTTGACCCAAACTTCACCTCATGTATCCTAGTATGTTCTACAACATCATTTGGGCACTTCAACAACCTTAAGACCTCCATTAAACTCCTTAAATCACCCATTAAAATCCTCCTCAAGCATTACACAAATTCTTATAAAAGGTTAACACTTGTAATTTTTTTCACTAAGTTTCTTGTGGTGTTTTATACCTATAATACACCCCATCCCAAATGCTTTCTCACCACCCTATAACATATCTCCCAAGCACCTTTTCTTACTAACTAAAACTCCTTCTATTTTCCACTAGTTCACACTTAGTCTTCACAAGGCATTAATTTCCTTTGATCACCAAAACTTACACAAGACTTAACACTTCACATAAACATAACCTGGTGTGTGTGTTAAAACACCCATTGACTTCTAAATCCTCCAAGACTATGCCCAAGGCATCTGATCACTTAAGAACACCTTAATTCACATTCTTTCAACCATCTTAAAGCTTAACCATTCCTAGTACCTTCTAGGTCATAAAATCTCATTATTATACATAAACTCCTTGGTTATTAAACTAAGTTTTGCCATAGCTTCTCTTGTATATTTTCACACCCAAAACACTAGGTTTTCACCTTTGACAACCAAGAACCATTAATCATTTAATACACACAACATTTGTTTTTCAACCCTTAACCAGCCAAGACATTCATCTTCACAAAGAATGTACTTTACACACACCTAAACCGTAAACTACACTAACATCACAATATAGTGCATAAACTTAAAGTGCTTGGAACTTAGGCCATTAAATAACATGGCTCTTAGGCCCTTAAATTGCATAAACCTTAAACACTGAATTTCCCACATTTATATTTGCCTTGACCTACAAATACACACAACATCTCATATGCCCTAATAAACTCCTGGGATAGTTTGCTATCTCATTTCCCATTGGCTCTTTAGGTAGTTTTAATAATCATTTTAAAGCTCAATTTCCTAGGACAGAAAAACTTCATTAAGGTAGCTCATTTACCTCTCTCTTCAAAACTTCCTCACTTGTTTTCCTTGCCCTTCTTGATTAAAAAATCGGCAAGATGGTTTTTGATCACTTGTCAACTTTCTAATCAATATACAGCAAGATAATGAGCATTCAAACTTCATGCCCAAACACATTAATAAACCCTAGGTTATAGGTATTGTCTTAAGGCATTAAGGTGATTGGTTTACCTTGGAAATATAAGAGAGCTTGAATAAGTATCAAGAGGACTCCACCAAGCCCTTGGAAGATTGGAATGAGGTTAGGAATGAGCAAAAGAAAACACCATGAAGTGGGTGATTTCGGTCACATATGAAAACAAGAGGAAGTAAGGTTTTTCTTTGAGTTTCCTTACCTGAAGCAAAGGAGAACAATGAGGTGTGAAAAGATGACTCAAGCTCCTTCCATGGTGATTCCCCTTGGCACCAAAATGGAGGTTTTGGAGTTTTGAAAAGACAAGATTGTAGAGCTTGACTAAACTAAGAGAATGGTCGTCTTGGAATTATTTTTGGAGCATGGAGCTAGGAGCTATGGACAATCAAAGATGGAGTTGATGTTGTTGCTGTAGCAAACCGATAATAGAGAAGAGAGGGAATGAAGAAGACGTGGGAATAGAATGAAAGAAGAGAATGAAAGAAAAGCTAGCTAGTTAAGATAGTTATGCAAAAGTGAATAGTGAACTTGCTTTATTACTTTTCCTTCCTTATCTAGCTAATCAAGTGTGATGAGTCACACTTAAAATCGGCCCCCCTCTTATACTTAGGCTTATTTATAGCTTGGTTGACCAATAAATCACTTATGTTGACTTATGTTATAAACTAACACTATTTGGTTACTATTCACAAACTAAGGCACATATTTGAGAAATTTTATTTCCCATTGATTTAGACTTGCTAATGATCTAAGTAGTACACCATGTTGATTAAAGAGTAATGAAGGACATTTAGCCACTCAAAACTCATTTACAAGACAATTTTTCAAAAATGTGCTTTAAGACTCCTTAAAGCACATTTTGTGTTTTAACTTGTTTTCAAGCTTGGTTTCCTTTAGTAACTGATTTAAAATGTTCATTAACATATAAATAAGGTCTTGTTAAGCTTATTAGGTCTTAACCAAACTTATCCCAAGCTTAGAGCACATTTTCGCCCATATTGGCTTTAAGGTATTTATTTGTGTTTTGTTTGGTTTAATTGTCTACCAAAGTTTCCTAAGGACTTAATTAGCCTTTTTAAATCATAATTGAATGTTATAAGGTCTTGGTAGGCTCTTTGGCTCCTAACCAAGTTCACTCCAAGCTTAGAGCATGTTTTTACTCAAACTATGTCTTAGTGCTTTATTGTGTTTGTTTTTTACTATGGTTTAAATGGTTCCCTAATGTTTCTCAGACACTTTTTAGCCTTACTATACCATAGTTTAATGTTTAAGCAACATCTCAAGGTTTGGGGTATTTCAATCTACCCCCCTTAAAAGAACTTCGTCCTCGAAGTTCACACTTCCCACGCATCATTTGGATTAGAACACGGGAATTACTTGCAAAATAAACTTCCATAACCAAACATACTTTACATCACAACCTCGAACTTAACGGTCCGGGCAACATATCCACATCCATACATAATCATAACATAACATACTTACATGATAACCTCGGACTCAATGGTCCGGGTATCTTAACAACATTCACACTTACATAACAACCCTCAGACTCTTAGGTCTGAGTAACATAACAACATTTAGACTCATAGGTCTGGGTAACATAACTAATCTCAGAACTCAACACTTTAGGACTCAAGGTCAAAATAATATTTATTACACATACCACACAACATGTCTTAGCATGTATAGCAACCAAAAATATCTTTTATGTACACTGTGATCCCGCAGATTCCCTGGGAGATCAAAACAATCACTAAATTTTTAACATATATTCTTCTCATGTCACTGGTCTGAAGACAAAGGCTCATGCGTCCTCTGCTCGTGAGCAAGTACTACAAAAATATTCTTTGTGAAGTTAAATAGAAGAACTTTCTTTATTTTAAGTATCAATCAAATGTTTTGGAAATACCACGTGAAAATCCTTTTTGAAAACTCAATGCAACTCCAAGTCCAACTTATGCTCTCTGCTTCTTTTCTTAGCGTGGTTATTTGTGACCACTAAAGGGAGCTTCAAGAACCATCCAACCCTGATGTGATCAGCATCAGTGTTGAACTATCCTTCAACCCCAATTTGTGTTCGGCTTCCCTTGATCACATGCAAATCAAGTTCCACCTCCCATTTCATTTTCAAGCATCAAATAATACACCCATTTCCAATTTTCTATCTTTTTTTTTGTCAATATAGTCATAATCATTACATCTCCAAAGGATAGAACTCCGCCTATCAGTTATCTCCATGCACTTTAATCTGTTGCCTAGGAAATCTTATTCTCGCTAGGTTCTATATCGGTTTCATACCCTTTCATGAATCACTATATTACATATATACATATATTTTTTCAAAATACAACACACGGTTTTACATTTAGCATTATACGAACACATACTGTTGGGGTTTTAGTTCCCCGGGAGTTTCTCTACTCCCAAATACTTGTACTAACAACAACAACTAACTAAGTAGTCACGCTTATCACAGTGGCATTTCGCATCTCCTGTGTAAAATTACCACAATTAAACCATGAATGAATGTGTATGTTTATGTAACGCACGCACCAATCATCCAAACAAATCATTTTGTGCTATGCATACCATAGTTCACGTACTCTTGTACGGTAAAATACACTAAGCGGTTTTGCGCTCTACCCCCCTTAAAAAGGATTTCACCCACGTAATCAATTACTGAACATTGGCTTAAAATGTTCTGCCGTCGTGAAGTGTTTTAACTTCCACGCGGTCTCATATACAATGTGTTCTGGTTAGAGGATCTTAACCATATTGGCGGTTTAGTCCCTAAACCAAGAATTCTCATGGGAGTTTATTTAACTCGTAACCTGTTTTGGTCCTGGCCTGTGAGGCTTCTAGGCATTGATAATTAGCCATTTATTCGTATTCATAATGCATATTCGGTATCTGAAGCATGGTTTCACTGGCCTCTACTGCAGAACTCTGATAACTTTAGAGCTTAGATTGGCCCATTCGTTATTCTTACTGTATTGTATATCTTCCATTTATCACCTTTATCTTGCTAATAAAGATTTCTCAACCGACGCGTGGTATCTCTTACCGTGAGCGAATTCGGTGAGTTACAAACTTTTTATCCACTTCTCTGACAATTACTGTATATACAGCTATGTATTTCACAATGATTGACTTAATTTCTTCTGACTTACTGTCGGTTGAGGTTGAGCTACTACTTAGTGTGTAGTGCTCTCTCGGTTATTTCCCACACTTAAGGTATATTCCATACCGATATTTTGTATTTCTTGTTACTGCAGTCAATTTTGCTAATCTTGCCTCCACGTTTGGTTCTGTACCAGCATCATTTCATTGGTGCGACCTTGCATTTCCTATGCATCGGTCATTATAGTGTTATTCTACCACAATTAACATTTCCCCAAATCCTAGCTATCCCACTCGATCATTACTACACTAGAGCAATACCAAAACTGAAATACCCCAAACCTAAGTATGCTAAGTAAACATCAAATTATGATGTAGTAAGGCTATAATATGCCTTAGAAAGATTGGTAGACAATTTAAACCAAGGAAAACACAAGAAAATGCCTTAAGGGCAATTAGGGCAAAAATGTGCTCTAAGCTTGGAGAGGCTTGGGTGAGTACCCAAATATCATGATAAGACCTTAGTAATATTCTAATGGTCATTTTAAACCAATTACCAAAGAAAACCAAGCTTGAAAACAAGTTAAAACACAAAAGGTGCTTTAAGAAGTCTTAAAGCACATTTTTGAGAAATTGTCTTAGAATTGAGTTTTGAGTGGCTAAATGTCCATCATTACTCTTTAATCAACATGTGTACTAATTAGTATCACATTAGGAAGCCTAAATCAATGGGAAATCAAAAATTTCAGAAATATGTGCACTAATTTGTGAATAGTGCCAAATAGTGACTAGCTTAAGTTTTAATCAATATAAGCTAATTAGTTGGTCAACAAAGACCATGACTAGCCTTATTTAAGATAGGGGGCCGGTTTTCTAAGGGAGGATGAGTCACCATAAGTAGTCAAATAAGGAAGAAAAGAAGAGATAAGTAAAAGGAGTACTATTTGCTTTATTAAAGCAAATATCTTATATTAGCCCACTTTTCTTCTCTCTCTTCATTTCCCTTCTTCCCACGGTTTCTTCTTCCCTTCTCTTGCTCCAAAACCGAGAGAGCTTCATCCATGGGTGCTCCACCTTCAAATGCTCACCAAGTATGCATCATTGCTCCAACTCAAAAACTAGTATAGATTTCTCTTAGTTTAGGCCAAGACCTATCTTCTCTATCTTTTCAAATCTTTCAAATCTCATGTTTGGTGCCATGATAAAACTCCATTGATGGAGGGAAAATCAAGTTTGAAGAGCTCATTAGCTTCTCCATTCTCTTAAGGTAAAGAAAATGTAAGAAAAACCATGTTTCCATCATCATCCTTCCACATGGCCGAAAATTACTACTCATGGGGCCTTGTTTTTATGCCTTGTTCTAGCTTGATTTATTCACAAGGACTAGTGGAGGTCCTATTTCATTCAATGCCCAAGTCTACTTTGAGACTTCAAAGGTAATCACCACTTTTATGCCTTAGAACACATTTCTAACCTAGGTTTTCATTCCTTGAGGTTAGTGTATTGTTTAGTACTCATGTGAGTCATTGAATATTGGTTAGAACATTGGCAAAGGAAGTTTAAGTGGTTGGCCGATATTCATTCAAGAAGAAGGTCTAAGGAGGAAGATAATAAGCTTGAGAAAACAAAGTAAATTACTTACCTAATGGTGGTTTAAGATTAAGGATAGTTTTAGATGAGTACCAATGTAGCCTAGAGCTTACATTGTGTATTGGATTATATAACCTAAGAAAAAGAACTTAAACAAGCTTATGAACTTTGACTAAGGAGCCAATGAGAATGAGTAGTATATAAGTTTAAGAGGGATTTTAAGAGCATTATAACTACTATGAGATTGATGGGTGTATTGCAGGTTGTAAGCTTTTATGTGGGAAATTCAGTGTTTAAGTTTAAGTCATTAAGGGCCAAGAGCCATTCATTTAAGAGCCTTAGTGCTATGCAATTTAAGAGTATTGCAATATATTGAGTTTGATGTGATTGAGTTGGTTTAGGTGAGAAGATATGATGGAAAAGAACTTGATGTGTGTGAGATGGTTGAATGAGGAAAACGCATTTGGGCATGATAATATACTAGAGAAGCTATGGCGAAATTTGAGTAGAAAACAATGTGTTTAAGTGGTAGTGGTGAGTTAATATGCCCTAGGGTTCACTAGGGATCATTAAGAGGAATTGAGTGGAAATGAGTTAACTAAGAAGTTCTGAGGTTTAGAATGACCTAGAGATGTCTAGGAGGAAATTAGAGGATTGGTGAGTGTATTAAACACACCAAAGTCATGGTATGAGGAATGGTAAGACTTGTGCAAATTTGGAGGAGAAGGTGTATAATGCTTAAGGTGATTTAGGTATGAACTTGGAATATATCAATGAAAGTCTTGGGAAGCTTGTCTAAGTAGTGATGATACTAGTAGTGGAACAATAAGGTTTTAGCTTAGATGGTAATGAGTGGACTTGGGTGGTGGGAGTGAAGATTGAAGGAGAATATGGTGTATTGACTAGGAATGTATAAGCGTAAGGTCATGAGAATGGTGAGAGATTGAGCAAAGCAAAGATGTAATTAGTGATGTTAAGGAGGAGCTATATGGGTAGGAAAGAAACACTTTGGTTAGTCGAAGTTTTAGATAAATGTACAAGTTGGAAATGTAAGGAATCATATGACAAGTGTTAGGAGTGTTTGTAAGAATTAGTAAATGTTTGAGAAGATCTTTGGAAGTTGTTTGGAGAGTTTGGTGGAAGTTCTAAGGTAAGTTTAAGTGCCTAAATGATGTTATAAGACATTATGAGGGTTTCGGAGAAGTTTGGTGAATATTGGTTAAGTGTTTGAAGGCTTAGAAAATGATGTTTTGCCTTGTCGAACATCCGTCCGGACATGGACGTTCAGACAGGCCCTGTTGCGTGAAAATTTTCAGAGTCTAGACTTGTGTCCGACCTTGGGAAGTCCGGACACAATTCGGACGTGCCTGCTTCTACTTAGGATTTTCCTCGACCCATGTCCGAACTTCCGAAGTCCGGACACATGTTCGGACATGCGTCTGTTTTCAGTTTTGAGTCTCGACTTGCGTCCGAACTTGGGAAGTCCGGACACAAGTTCGGACAAGCCACTGTTTTGGCCAAAAACCTTGTCTAAGGATGGGAAATGATGAGGATAATTAGGTATTGATGTTATAAGGTTGTTTAAGACATGTTTGGTGGGTAACAATGATAATTAAGTGGATGATAAGTATAAGTGATGAGGAGAAACGATTCACTTAAGATTAAGTTTTAAGATTAAGTTGTAAGACTTAAAAAGTGTTAGGTTGGGATCATTAAGAGTTAAGTAAGGTAAGTAAGTTAAGTAAGGTAAGTAAGTTAAGTAAATTGAATTAAGTTAAGTGATTAACAACCTAAAACTGAATGAATGTTTTAGGACTTGGGAATTTGGACTCCGGAAGAGAGTAAGCAACCGAACAACCAACGGTGAACGGTACAGTTCTTCTTGTGACTGCTTGCTAACGAGGTGTCCCTCGACTTGTGTGCTATTTGTTTTTGTGTGCTCACTAAACAAGATAAAAGCATGCAACCAGATATTTATTTATTGTATTGTTGTGTAATGTTGAAAACCAACACAACATACCGTGAGAACTTACTAACCAACGTTTAGTAAGGAATTGAGTGAGACTAAGGAACGCTTCCTAATATGGGCTGATATAAACTGAAAAGAGGTTAACCAAAAACATGGTCTTGAGACTACTACTAACTGGAACTTGAGTGAGGAAACCCGGGACCGATCTCCGGTCATGCATGCTAAGAAAAAGGGGGTCGGTATCTATAGCAGATTCGACTTCCGCTTAAGACTTGTCTTCGGACTTGTAGCCTAGGGCGGTTGCCGGCTCAGCTACGCTGGACTCCCATCAAGGGTAGGTGGCATTAAGATGGTGCGGTGGGATCACCTAAATCCCAGTTTGGACTTAGGATACAACCATTCCCCTCCAGGAACGGTTTGTATACTGAGAATAAGTTAAGATTAAGATTAAGGTAAGGTTAAGATAAGTTGCAACCATTCCTTTTTAAAGGATGGTTTGTATTATTAAGATTAAGATAAGCTACATCCACTCCTTATTAAAGGATGGTTGTTTCTAAGATTAAGATAAGACTAAGATTAAGAGGGAACATTACTTAAGGAGTCAAATAATTAACTCTCTAATTGAGGGAACGCATTTAAGTCGTTCATTGTGTGTGAACTTTGATTGTTCATATCTGAGTTGTTGTTTACTGCACTTTCTATTATGTTGTGCATCTAATCAACCTCCATGCTATCGACAATTAGTCGTCGTAGCCATGTTAGCTTAGGGGCCATGAGAGGATCGTACCAGCATTCGTGCTGACCCCCTTTGGGGGCTGTTTTTACTACACAGGTGAACATCAGGAGGTGGCCGTCGCGAGAGTAAGAAGGGGTACAAGTGTGAAGGGTTAAGTGTGGCCTACGAGTTGTGCATGTACACTCGTATGGCAATTGAGTTAGTAAGATGTATAGGATATGAGGGGATTGCAAGAAGGAAAATTGTCTTGGTTTAAGGTTGTACTGTACTAATGTTCGGTATATTCTGTAGTCAGGACCGTGGCAAGGTCCTGGAGTGTAAAGAATTTCCTGTGTGTGGTGTGACATGTATCTATAAGAGGTTTAAGTTGCGAGACCACATTTGGATTGAGTTGGGGTGTTACAAAAATTTGTATCAGACGGTAGTACGCTATGTAAAACAAGAAATACGAACTTAGGAGATATTTGGGTTGAGATTGGTATGGGTTAAGGGTTGAGAGATAGAGTGAGATGTGCGTTAGTCAGGTCTTCCGGTGCTTACCGGACACCCATAGTACCTAGACCCGCCCTCCACATCCCTAACCCTGAACATGTGGAACAAACGCTAGAGAGAAGAAAGCCTTCTCTTACTCGGGGAAACCCGATCTTGCAGTTAGCTAACAGTAAGAAATACGAGAAACATCTTGTTGCACAACAGTTACGGAGAACTTGGAGATTTTTAATGCAGCGCATTGGTGAAACAGGCGCTAGCAGTGGAACTTTACCAGTAAAAGGACGGTAATTACCGGCAACATGGGTCGACATGCTACGCAGTCGAAATATCCCGCAATACCAATGATAAGGAAAGCACTACGGGTGCAATAGAAAGGAAAAGGGAAGTGACATGAGTACCGGACAGTGGCCCGAAGGAGCATAACAGAAGGATAATACAAAGCACGAGGATTGAGATTACTGGAAAGTCCAGTTAAGAAATGGGAACTCCTAACCCCATACAATGAGGAAGGTTACAAAACCTGGCCAACATAACACGGACGACGGTAGAAACTCATACAATTTGCATACCGAAATAGGACTACGATGTGTGCCTAAAGGAGAATCATTACTTAGTAACCACAACAAAATGTGTGGAGGCAGAAGCAAGGATTAAGACATAAGAAGATATTAAGGGGTTCCCTCAGAAAGAGGAACGCCCTGATAAATGACAGTACGGTCAAAATAACAAGGAAACTGCCGGATGGTCAGTTATCTAAAATAAGAGATCATCGAAGGAGTCCCGAGGACTATAATTACATGGGAATTAGAAGAAAGTATCACTTCCAATGTACCTGCACCAATAGCCCATCCTGCATGGGCACTTGCCATAGCAAGTGTACCACGGTTAAGCTACACGGAAAGCCATCATGGCAAGATAGGAGAACGCTACAGTTGTAACAAATATTAATACTGGATTGTAAATCCATGAGAACATAAAAATAAGACCTTGGAAAGGCCCGACGGCCTGACCATGATGAGATGAGGTGACACACCAGTCAGCCGGGAGCGGAACTTGGACAATGTATTAAACCATTAAATATAGCAACGGTATAACCCACTAAAACAAAACGACAGTACGGTAAGAACACAATCCCGAACTCCAAGGGGAAAAACCTAAGAGATCGCTCGGTAATGCGAGCAAAACACTATGTAAGCAATAACATACAAGGGATGTATTATAAGATACTATTGAGAGTTGAAGCAACGACTTACAACGAAAACGGATAAGACTCCCAGAGTGACCACTAAAGAGTACCAATAACAACATTCTTCAATGAAGATGTTGGAAAACCCAGAAAATAAGAGTAAAAGAAATGAACATAAGCTATAACCCACTAAGGACTAAAGTCGAACAACCCTGGAAAAGGAAAGCTCAGAGGACTACCCCCACAGAGCGGGCATAGTCGAGCCAAACAACTGATGAATGCCAGTTAATACTGTTTGTTTAACTCATTAACACCCAAGTATGATTGATCTCAACGGGTGGCATAGTCAACGGAAGTTGAACGAAGCGTTGAGATGGAAGTATAAGATGACAGGATGATATCCAACTTGGACACCTTAAGGCAAACGCCTAATACGAACTTATCCTTATTTACTAAAAGACATAGGTCTAATAAAACGACAGTATTGTCAAAGACACTAAGTAAGCTCAGAATACCTGAATAAACTTCCATAGCAGGAAGCAGGATGCAGCGACTTACCATGAAACCCAATACTACATTTAGTATTTAACCTAACGGTAGATAGTGTTCAAAGATCAGAACCTATCAGGATGACCTAGGATGAGTAGGAATATAATATGAAACTGAGACATTAAGCATTAAGAGCCTACGAGCCAAGGATGTTAACCACATCAGAGCCCGAGGCGCATTAAGTTATAAGAGAGCTTGTTTAAGCCACGAAGGAACTATAATTTGTAGATATGAACGGTTACCAAACCTATAACTAAGATTGGGAAGAACATTACCAAGAAAGGGTACCAAAGTGAATATTGAGATAATGCTAAGGACAGGGGCGAAGAACGAACCATGCCTTTTAGGGTGGGGATACCTCTCCTTGTTGTGAGGCCATGAGTGGGAATGAACCCCTCAAAAGGGCTTTCACTTATTAGAGATGCAATACGCTTTTGTTAGAGAATGGAAACTCTCAACTTGAGATTACCTTGGAACATGTCAGATACACTTGAGTAATAAGGAAGGTTGCAGAGATAGACCCTCATCCAACACCCAGGATGTAAGAATTAGTGATCGTCAGAGATAAACATTGTGAGTGCACCTTACGGCACGTCAAGTGACCAATGCTCAGAAGAGCTTGTGATTCAGTGGATGACTTCTTCAGTAACCGGTAGAATTACATGGTAGATAACGCCATAAGGATGAAATAATGCGAGGGAAATCAGCCTACTTACGAATCTGAGATTGGAGCAGAACACCTTCGTATTAAGAGTCAACTATTTTAAAGAACGGTATGACAACCGCCATACACCGGAATGAGAGAACTCCCAGTGTGTTTACACCAAGAAGGGATTGAGTATAAGGTAAGACATTAGAATAAGTGAGTAAGAGGTTGCACCATTAAGGGGCAACATGGTAAAGGCCAACTACCACGGTAGTAGTGGTCGTGAGTACAATAGTTAGATAAGTGGATTAAGTCATGGTGCGCGGTAAAAGTGACCGTTAGGTATGAGCCGTCAAATGTTGACACTGAGGCAATTAGATTTATGAGTTAAGACCAGTATAAGTAAGGAAACAAGATGGTAGACGAACTGAGCATTGATGCCAGTAGTCTGGACCTGGTTAGGTAAGATTTCACAGGAAGCCCACTACCCATTCCTTAAGGAACTGGAAGTGCATTCCTAGTAGCATAAATATGAGAAACAAGATAAGAGGCTCTACGGAAAGAGACCTCAATTATTAAGAGACCGAATCAGTACGGGATACAGAAAGAGCTAGAGCATACAATACCCAAGAACACAGTAAATGGACTTCCCTTGATTAACTTCAAGAAGAACAATAAATGTTATTATGGAACGATGAAAGAGGAGATCGACAACACAATACTTCATAATTAGCAATAGCTAAACGTGTGACGGACACTATGAGTTTACTAAAACGAGACGTGGGACGACTGCACCCCACAGGGGCTTGCAGGCCTGACACGCTCATTTATGAGTTAGTTGGGTAAGTAGTAATGTATCAGCAAGGTACCCCATGCATGTAAGCAAGTGGTGTAAGGAACACGGGAGGTAGTCGACTCCGTACCACGGACAACAACACAAGATCAGACAAGAGCAGCCATTACCACAAACAGTCGAAGAGAAGAATTCAGTTGAACCAGCAACACAAGGGAATCAGAGAACAAATAATTAAGGACTATGAAGTGCGAGAAGCACGGATTGTTAAGTATAGACATAGGACATGTCTTAAGATGAATATTCAAGGAGAATGGATAGACGAGTTACAACTCATTAAGGCCGTGTATATATAAAGATAAACGTGTCCATTGAGAGACCAATATTCCTAAACTGTAAGGAGGCAGAAGGATATACAATACTATGGACGATTAGAAAGGCAGTTAAGCGTAAGATTATCAGAGTCGCGCAGCGGAAGCTAGCAGACCACTACCTTTGAGATTGGACAAAACTAAGTTAAGGAAACGGTATAAGTACCGTTAAGAATCCTCGATACAGAGACTAAGTCATTTCTGATCGAATTATAAGTAAGATAGATGACGTGGAAGCTAGAATGCTTGGTAAGAATTAGACATCTTGAACTTATGTTCAAGGATGATATAATGTTGATTACGTGGGCGTAATCCATTTTAAGGGGGGTAGAGCGAAACCACTTAGCGTATGTTTGTGTACTGAGTACATAAACTACGGTGTGCATAGCACTAAATAATTTGAGAATATGTTTTGCATAAACATTTTGAGATAAAATCATGGTTATTGCACACAGAAGATGTGAATACCATACATATTAAGTACCTATCTTGTTAACGCCGGTGTGAGTACAAGTTAAGAGAATGAAGGAGGAGGTTTAACGAGATTTAAGAAATAAGAATATATGAGGTATGAGTCGATATGAGACTATGTGTGAGATAAGAATAAGATAACACAATGGGATACGGTTCGATATGATTATGAGTTAGGAAATAGTAATGCTATGAGATATAAGATGGTGAGAATTGGTATGGGACAGTTATAGAACTTAGTAGGAATTTATATCTTGAGGTAATTACTAAGAGATGAATCGGGAATGTTCGATGGACTGAGTCCACACTTTGGAGATGTATTGATTATGATTAGAAGAACTAAGAAGATAGAAAATTGGACATGAGTGAATTATCTGATGTTTGAAAATGACGTGGGAGGTGGAACTTGATTTCTAGGGATCAAGGGAAACCAAGCACAAATTGGGGTGGAAGGATAGTTCTACACTGATGCTGATCACATCAGGGTGGGATGATTCCTGAAACTCCCTACTAGTGGTCACAATTAAATCACACTATGGATAGAGGCCTTAGGATAAAATGAAATTGGAGTTGATTGTATTTTTAATTAGAGGAATTATTCCTCACATGACCTCGTAAAAAGGATTACCTTTTTACTGAGTCTCACCCATGAAGTCGAGGACGCACGAGTCTTTGTCTTCGGACCGGTGACACGGGGAGAGCAGAGTGTTTTGTATTCTGGCCCATGGTGACGAGGACGAATGAGCCATTGTCTACGGACCGGTGACATGGGAGAATGCGTTGGAAAGAAAATTATGTGAATGTTTAATCATCAAAAGAAACAAAGAGAATTTTGAGTGTTATACATGCTTGAGCTTGTTGTGTGATATTTAAGTATAAGAATATGGCGGATCTAATGATCCAATGAGTTTAAGTATACATAAGTATGATCTGTATGATCTATGGAATGAGGTAAGACATGTATTTTAATAAGATAAGATGCATGGGAACTTTGGGGACAAAGTTCTTTTAAGGGGGGTAGATTGAAATACCCCAAACCTAAGTATGCAAAGTAAACATCAAATTATGATGTAGTAAGGCTAGAATATGCCTTAGAAAGATTGGTAGACAATTTAAACCAAGGAAAACACAAGAAAATGCCTTAAGGGCAATTAGGGCAAAAATGTGCTATAAGCTTGGAGAGGCTTGGGTGAGTACCCAAATATCATGATAAGACCTTAGTAATATTCTAATGGTCATTTTAAACCAATTACCAAAGAAAACAAAGCTTGAGAACAAGTTAAAACACAAAAGGTGCTTCAAGAAGTCTTAAAGCACATTTTTGAGAAATTGTCTTAGAATTGAGTTTTGAGTGGATAAATGTCCATCATTACTCTTTAATCAACATGTGAACTAATTAGTATCACATTAGGAAGCCTAAATCAATGGGAAATCAAAAATTTCAGAAATATGTGCACTAATTTGTGAATAGTGCCAAATAGTGACAAGTTTAAGTTTTAATCAATATAAGCAAATTAGTTGGTCAACAAAGATCATGACTAGCCTTATTTAAGATAGGGGGCTGGTTTTCTAAGGGAGGATGAGTCACCATAAGTAGTCAAATAATGAAGAAAAGAAGAGATAAGTAAAAGGAGTACTATTTGCTTTATTAAAGCAAATATCTTATATTAGCCCACTTTTCTTCTTCTCTCTCTTCATTTCCCTTCTTCCCACGGTTTCTTCTTCCCTTCTCTTGCTCCAAAACCGAGAGAGCTTCATCCATGGGTGCTCCACCTTCAAATGCTCACCAAGTATGCATCTTTGCTCCAAATCAAAAACTAAGTATATATTTCTCTTAGTTAAGCCAAGACCTATCTTTCTATCTTTTTGTTATACCCAAAATTTTGACCCCCCTGGTTAGGGTCTACGAGGTCCTGGTGTTGTGAGGGGCATTTTAATCAAGTAGTGAGGGATTCCGGCTCGACGGCGCTCCATGGCATGGGAGCAGCTTCGTCATTTTCAGGGGCGTTTTGGTAATCTTTAAGGCTCCTGAGACCTCCTATAAGCTTTCTCTCTCCTCCAAAGGATGCCCAAATCAGCTTGAAATGCTTTGATATTTTAACCCATGATAGAGGATGACATTCTAAGCATAATGGCGTTGGAATTTTGATTTTTCGAGTTTCCAATAATTTTCTAGCAATTTCTGACTGAATCTGACAAGAAATTCAATTTAAAAATATTCCAACATTTAAAAAATTCGGTTCCACCTCAGAAAATTCATAATCCATCCTTGACATGTGGTTAAAATTTCACAGCAAAATTCCTTTGGGAAGTCTTAATTAAAATATCAAAAAATCTTACTTTTACTAGATTTTCTTTATCTTTAAGAAAGTCTATATAAGGGGATAGGTTTTTGGATAAAGAAGAACCTCATATGCTCAAGAACCCTAGAGAGTCAGAAACACAGCCTCCTCTCTCCTCTCACGTTTTCCAACACCTGGCCACCCAAATCATACCGAAAATCCCCCGAAATCACCATCTAAACATGTTTTCCAATCCCCAAAGCATCAGTAGTCATCAAAACCCCACAAAACCACAACCAAAACGTGAAGAACAGCAAGAACAACCAACATCCAGAAGCTTGGTTCGAAATCCTTTCGGGTCTGCCATCAACGAAGCACTCGACGAATCCCGGTGTGAAGAATCCTTTGAATTCGGAGGTAAAACAGGTACAACTCTACTTTTCTAATTCCCCACGACCTTGTTAACTCTCTGTCAAATTTTGGGCTCAAACTAACCTTCGTACGCTTCTGTAACGCTGTTTGTTTAAACTTCTGTCCAATAACTTGTTTACTAAGTTTCGTGCTTAATTCGAACTCAAATTGAAAACTTTCAATCACTAACGTTGTACATCTTCAGGCTACACACCCATAAAATTTGAGCCAAAAACACCTTCGGGAACAGCCATAACGCCGCCGTCCGAGGGCGGTCCGCACCCACGGATGTCATGTCCGGGGTCCCGGACTCCTTGTCCGTAAGCCTGGACGCCCACGGACGGCGGCGGGATTTTTAAATTTTAAAAATTTAGGTTTTCTAATAATGTCCGGGGCCCGGACCCACGGACAGCTTGTCCGTGGCCCCGGACTTCACAATTTTCTGTTTTCTGTTTATTGTTTATCGACTTTTATTTTCATATAGGTTAACTGGGGTCCGTGGTCTCGGACATTAGGTCCGTGGCTACGGACGGAAACAAAATTTGACCTAATTCTGCCTCCGAAACCCTAGTTTAGGTAACTTTCAATTTCACTTTAATTTTCTGTCAAAAAACGTTAAAAAATAAAAAAAACAGAAGAGCGCACCTAGGTTAAAAACAACTCTGTAGAAAGCCGTAAACGAACCAAGTAGAGGAAAAATGACTTAGGAAGGGTAATGAAAGTAATTTGAACCCTAATTAAGTCGAATATCAAGCCCCCGAATCCGAACTCTCCTTTCCTAATTTGATCTAGGTTAAAATTAGGTGGCGACTCATAATAGGTTCCAGTGAGCTAGCCTAGGTTTTAATAATTTTGTTATACGACATAGTTATTAATCTTAGGTTATAAGTGGACCTAAAACCCGATTAGATCCTAATCAACTTAATCCACACAGGATAGGGTTTAAAATCGAGGCTCACAGACTGGCGACTCTGCTGGGGACAAATTTCTTAGTATTAACTTGTTTAATTTTAAGGAAGAGGGCTTAACTCGAAATTGTTTATTTATGGCTTTATTACTTTGTTTCTTTACTTTTGTGCACACTTTAATTTTATGCACCTTTTGCATCATATGAGAGCGAGGGTCCACACAAACCAGTTTCACCCCGGGACCTGTCTAGGGTCCCCTGTCAGGGACTCACACCTTTTAGGTGATGTGAATAAGTGAGGGAAAAGAGGAGGGTGTCGTCTAACCACACCCCCTTAATACCTGGGCTTTAGCCCCAAGCATTTTCCTGGCAGTACCCTTACCTAGCCCATTGTTTGGTCAGTCAAAGACCCGACCGTAGACGCACACCTTCAGGTGATGTGGAAAAAGTGGGGAAGCCCAAAGAGAATAGCGTGCAAGCCCTATTCCTTTGTGGTGACCTGGGCCCGCGCCCCAAGCACCTCTCAGGATCGATCCATACCTGGTTTGATTTAAACATCTAGTGAGGACATGTTGAATCTGTGTGGGCCTTGTTTGCTTGTGTGATCGGCCCACTACCCACCTAGAAACTGATAGGAATTTCTCCTACATCAACCTAGCCCAACCCGAATTGGCAGCTCTATTTGTTTGCGGCCCAGAGGCCCTGTTTGGTTTAACATGTGAGTCGTTCGGGTTTCGGCCCAAAAGCCTAGACTTAGGTGATTTCTCTCCTGGCCCAATTTGAATTATCCAATTAGTTCTAGGCCCTTAAAAAATCCACCTGAAAATAACGCACAAGTCCTGAAAATAAAAACTTTTCGGTTTTGGCTTAGCAACCATCTTCTCTGGCCCGATGAAAGTTAGGCCCCATTTGTGATTTAGGGAGCATTCTAGCTCATGTGCTTTACTTCAGGCCCAAACACATTCTGGCCCAAGGGCTCACTCTAGTCCAGGTAGATTCTTATCATGACCCTAACCCAAAACCCTAGATCTAGGTGTCATCTTTTAGGCCCAACCAAAATCACTCGGCCCAAATTCCAGCTCACATATTGAGCAGTCATTCTAGCCCAAGTACCACACTCATGACTCCTTTCATCTAGGCCCATAGACCAATTCATAGTTTTGGCCCATGAGCTTCGCTCTCAATCCAGAATTTTGGCCCATAAAACATCTGAATCCAAGATAGTTTGCATAATTCATTCATTCCAGTTTCCGGCTTCAAGGCCCAACAAGAACATCAAACGAATCTTAGACTTCAAGGCTTATCTCTCGACCCAGTGGCCCATTCACGGTCCGTGTGACTTCCTTCAGCTTGTTTGCTCGGTTTCTAGATTAAGGGATTCAGGCCTACATGTCCGTTCTAGTCTAGGAATCACTATAATCTGTGCACTCCACTCTCAGTTTGGAGAAGACTCAGGCCCAGTTACTTCCTACATAACCCATAGGCATTCCTAGTTCAAACATTTTACAGGGCCTACTCGAAGTTTGGAAGGAAGACAATCACGGTCATCTCAATGGCGTCCCGACAGCCCAAAGCTCGAGTCTTCAGTATGTTGGCATCAGACAGCCCAACATCACTATTTTAGAAGGTTTCTCGATTTGGTAGTTTCCTTTTTCGTTCTTCCAGCTTTTATGGTAGCTAGCTTCCTTTATCATATTAGGTAGTTTTCTTAAGATTTCAATTTTTGATGTTGTCTTTCCATTCATGAATTAGAGCATAGTTCCATTTTCATAATTTTGTGCATTAAGAACACCAAAAAATAAATAAGTCATCACGTCATTTCACCCACATCCACTACCTTGAACACATACATCCCATGTGTCTCACCACACTCCCCTCTCCACATGAAACTCATTCTTGCGCAGGGAATATCTTACCACCTTGTCGGCTTCCACCACTTGTCACCTCTCAATAGAAAGTTTCACCGTACACTGAAAGCATCCCACTACCATGTTTTACTTTCATCACTACATCACTCCACCAAAACAGCAAGACTTCATCACCACGTACCACTACACATACAGCCACCTCCAACAAATAACTTGGGTATTCAAAAGGCTTGTAAAAAAAAAAACCCCACAATAATACTGGGGGCAATCTGAGTTAAGGGACGATAATGTTTATTTCATTAGTTTAAAGCGCGTGAACAAGTCTCTGAGTGAACATTTCGCGAGAGTGCCTTGAGCGGTAAAACCATGAGTGAAAGAGCATGTCATTTTTACGTGACTCTAGAGAGATCACATTCAAAGGTAAGGTAAACGGCATAACTCCGACCGAAGGGGACACTTTGTAAATTTACGCTTAAACCTGTGAAAAGTAACAAAGAACAAATACACAACTATTAGGGATGACGAAGCACCTAGGTACAACACCACACAGCCAAAAGCTTGTGAACCCTGACATTACACCCTAGGCACCCCCGCTGAGCTTTTCGTATACGTTCCCCTTTTACAACACTACAAATTCCACAAACAAGCCAACCAATGATGAATAACCGACCCGGTGACCAAAGGAAGCAAGAGCCCGACTTCCGAACAGCAACTTCACAAGTCCAAAGAAGCAAAACTGCTACCAGCATGATGAAACGATCCGCAAATGGTCCCAAAGTGACACAGGATCCAAATGAGCTAACATCAAAAATAGCTCTCAAAGTTCAAAGCCGGGAAACACAAGAACCCCGAAGGAAAGGAAAATTCAAAGAAAGGCAAACCTGAAAAGCCTCGAAGAAATCCAAAATCGGAAAGAAGATAGAAGGTGCAAGGAACAACCCAAAAGTCCCAAGTTCTAAACTCACATGCGAAATCATCACGAAGTAGCCGAACGACTTCAAGGCAAAGAAGACAAGTCCGAGAGACGGTGCAAGTTGCAGCTTTGGTCACCCTTTTAGCTCCACATATCCTAAACATTCCTCCATTGTCCTGTTATCATTCATCACAGCCCATATCCACGATATAAGCTTAAAAGACTTCCGACCTAGTAGTTGCGTATCCAATCACGTGAAAGTAACAGGTTGAATGCGTAAATCTAGCAAATGTCAAATTCAATGGCCGAGATGTTTTGTCCAAAAGGAGAGTATGAGTGCAAGCATTGAACACTTTGAGTGTAGGATAGAAAGTACCACATCAAGATAAACCCTGACCTTGTGAGAATGAGACTTGTTATGCGCCATTAGTCAAAGAAAATACTGGGGGCAATCGATCGGAACGATCGATTGCCAAAAATCCTAAAGAACTCGGATTGTCCTAAGGAAAAATACTGGGGGCAATTGTTGGTTCCAACAATTGCCATGACAACACCAATTGAAACCTAAAGCTTGGGCACCACCATCCCACCACAGGCATAAGCCCTTGCATCCACATCAAACACCTCAGGCCCGTCCTAAGCCCTACCTCCACATCAAATTTCCTCAGGCCCGTCCTAAGCCCTACCTCCACATTCAAACACCCACAGGCCCGTCTTGAGCCCTAATCCTTTTACATTCTTTTGGACCCATCATACACTTGACTCACTTTCACTTAGATCCATCTTTAGGCTCATCATAAGACCTAGATCCGTTCTTTAGGCTCGCCATAAGACCTAGAACCATTTTTAGGCTCACCATAAGACCTAGTTGCATTCCCTTAGGCTCGTCATAAGACCTAGATCCGTCCTTTAGGCTCGTCATAAGACCTAGATCCGTCCTTTAGGCTCGCCATAAGACCTAGAACCATTTTTAGGCTCGCCATAAGACCCAGTTGCATTTCCTTAGGCTCGTCATAAGACCTAGATCCGTCCTTTAGGCTCGTCATAAGACCTAGATCTGTCCTTTATGCTCGCCATAAGACCTAGAACCATTTTTAGGCTCGCCATAAGACCTAGTTGCATTCCCTTAGGCTCATCATAAGACCTAGATCCGTCCTTTAGGCTCATCATAAGACCTAGATCCGTCCTTTAGGCTCGCCATAAGACCTAGAACCATTTTTAGGCTCGCCATAAGACGTAGATCCTTCCTTTAGGCTCGTCGTAAGACCTAGTTGCATTCCCTTAGGCTCGTAGTAAGACCTAGTGTTACCCTTTAGCTTACCCGCTCTTATCAAACATATTGCATTCATCACATTCATATAGGCTTGTCATAAGACCTAGTTGCATTATCCAGGCGCGTCACAAGACCTGGCGACAGAAAAGTTGGCGAGGTGATGGCAATAAATCCTCCTTTTGCGATGTCAACTTATTTTCGGGATCAACGAATGGTGGGCGAAGGCAATAAGTCCCCAAGGTTTTTACCAGGAGTTATCCCTGCACACCGGCTTTGGGGGCGATGGCAATAAGTCCACATTGGGTCCAGCCAAGAGCATTGGCACAGGTTTCGGTCCCCAGAAGCATCCAAGCATCATCAACATCATCAACATTATCATCAGCATCATCAGCATTATCATCAGCATCATCAGCATTATCATCAACATCATCAGCATCATTAGCATCATCAACATTTCAGCATTCTTGCATTTGCATACCGCCCAGTTATCACATTTTAGGTTGTCAACGCCTTAGAATCGCTTGACATTATCTCATTTTCACATTTTAGGTTGTCAACGCCTTAGAATTGCTTGACATTATCTCATTTCCATATTTAATGTTGTCAACACCTTAGAATCACTTGACATTATCTCGTTTCCACATTTTAGGTTGTCAACGCCTTAGAATCGCTTGACTTTATCTCATTTTCACATTTTAGGTAGTCAACGCCCTAGAATTGCTTGACATTACTTCATTTCACTTTACTTGTAGGTAGTCAATGCCTTAGAATAGCTTGACATCATCTCATTCGTCACAGGCAGTCAACACCTTAGAATAGTTTGACATCATATCATCATTATAGGTAGTCAACGCCTTAGAATTGCTTGGCATTGCTTCATTTTACTTATAGGTAGTCAGCGCCTTAGAATAGCTCGACACAATTTATCGGTTTTCGATAACATGTAGGGTCTTGGAAACATTTGAAATTTTGGGGTATCACTCAAGCATCAACTAGCCTTCTCACTTTCATTACAAAGTCTAGTTGACGGGGGGCAATCTGTTATACCCAAAATTTTGACCCCCCTGGTTAGGGTCTACGAGGTCCTGGTGTTGTGAGGGGCATTTTAATCAAGTAGTGAGGGATTCCGGCTCGAACGGCGCATTTCATGGCATGAGGAGCAGCTTCGTCATTTTTAGGGGCGTTTTCGTAATTTTTTTAGGCTCCTAAGACCTCCTCTAAGCTTTCTCTCTCCTCCAAAGCATGCCCAAATTAGCTTGAAATGCTTTGATATTTTAACCCATGATAGAGGATGACATTCTAAGCATAATGGCGTTGGAATTTTGATTTTTCAAGTTTCCAATAATTTTCTAGCAATTTATGACTGAATCTGACAAGAAATTCAATTTAAAAATATTCCAACATTTAAAAAATTCTGTTCCACCTCAGAAAATTCATAATATCCATCCTTGACATGTGGTTAAAATTTCACAGCAAAATTCCTTTGGGAAGTCTTTTAATTAAAATACCAAAAAATCTTACTTTTACTAGATTTTCTTTATCTTTAAGAAAGTCTATATAAGGGGATAGGTTTTTGGATAAAAGAAGAACTTCATATGCTCAAGAACCCTAGAGAGTCAGAAAACACAGCCTCCTCTCTCTCTCTCACGTTTTCCAACACCCGGCCACCCAAATCATACCGAAAATCCCCCGAAATCACCATCTAAACACGTTTTCCAATCCCCAAAGCATCAATAGTCATCAAAACCCCACAAAAACACCACCAAAACGTGAAGAACAGCAAGAACAAGCAACAACCAGAAGCTTGGTTCGAAATCCTTTCGGGTCTGCCATCAACGAAGCACTCGACGAATCCCGGTGTGAAGAATCACTTTGAATTCGAAGGTAAAACAGGTTACAACTCTACTTTTCTAATTCCCCATGACCTTGTTAACTCTCTGTCAAATTTTGGGCTCAAACTAACCTTCGTACGCTTCTGTATCACTGTTTGTTTAAACTTCTGTCCCATAACTTGTTTACTAAGTTTCGTGCTTAATTCGAACTCAAATTGAAAACTTTCAATCACTAACGTTTTGTACATCTTTCAGGCTACACACCCATAAAATTTGAGCCAAAAACACCTTCGGGAACAGCCTTAACGCCGCCGTCCGAGGGCGGTCCGCACCCACGGACGTCATGTCCGGGGTCCCGGACTCCTTGTCCGTAAGCCCGGACACCCACGGACGCCGGCGGGATTTTTAAATTTTAAAAATTTAGGTTTTCTAATAATGTCCGGGCCCACGGACAGCTTGTCCGTGGCCCCGGACTTCACAATTTTCTGTTTTCTGTTTAATTTGACTTTTATTTTCATATAGGTTAACTGGGGTCCGTGGTCTCGGACATTAGGTCCGTGGCTACGGACGGAAACAAAATATGACCTAATTCTGCCTCTGAAACCCTAGTTTAGGTAACTTTCAATTTCACTTTAATTTTCTGTCAAAAAACGTTAAAAAATAAAAAAAACAGAGGAGCGCACCTAGGTTAAAAACAACTCTGTAGAAAGCCGTAAACGAACCAAGTAGAGGAAAAATGACCTAGGAAGGGTAATGAAAGTAATTTGAACCCTAATTAAGTCGAATATCAAGCCCCCGAATCCGAACTCTCCTTTCCTAATTTGATCTAGGTTAAAATTAGGTGGCGACTCATAATAGGTTCCAGTGAGCTAGCCTAGGTTTTAATAATTTTGTTATACGACATAGTTATTAATCTTAGGTTATAAGTGGACCTAAAACCCGATTAGATCCTAATAAACTTAATCCACACAGGATAGGGTTTAAAATCAAGGCTCACACTTTTCAAATCTTTCAAAGCTCAAGTTTGGTGCCATGAGAAAACTCTATTGATGGAGGAAAATCAAGTTTGAAGAGCTCATTAGCTTCTCCATTCTCTTAAGGTAAAGAAAATGTAAGAAAAACCATGTTTCCATCATTCCTTCCACATGGCCGAAAATTACTACTCATGGGGCCTTGTTTTTATGCCTTGTTCTAGCTTGTTTTATTCACCAAGGACTAGTGGAGGTCCTATTTCATTCAATGCCCAAGTCTACTTTGAGACTTCAAAGGTAATCATCCACTTTTATGCCTTAGAACACATTTCTAACCTAGGATTTCATTCCTTGAGGTTAGTGTATTTTTTAGTACTCATGTGAGTCATTGAATATTGGTTAGAACATTGGCAAAGGAAGTTTAAGTGGTGGCCGATATTCATTCAAGAAGAAGGTCTAAGGAGGAAGATAAGATAAGCTTGAGAAAACAAGGTAAATTACTTACCTAATGGTGGCTTAAGATTAAGGAATGAGTTTTAGATGAGTACCAATGTAGCCTAGAGCTTACATTGTGTATTGGATTATATAACCTAAGAAAAAGAACTTAAACAAGCTTATGAACTTGTGACTAAGGAGCCAATGAGAATGAGTTAGTAATATAAGTTTAAGAGGGATTTTAAGAGCATTATAACTACTATGAGATTGATGGGTGTATTTGCAGGTTGAAAGCTTTATATGTGGGAAATTCAGTGTTTAAGTTTAAGTCATTTAAGGGCCTAAGAGCCATGTCATTTAAGAGCCTTAGTGCTATGCAATTTAAGATTATTGCAATATATTGAGTTTGATGTGATTGAGTTGGTTTAGGTGAGAAGATATGATGGAAAAGAACTTGATGTGTGTGAGATGGTTTGAAATACCCCGTATTTAAAAATAGTGATTAATTAGGCTAATAAGTAATTTAGAAGCTTAATTAAGTATAAATAATTATTAGGGAACAAATCCCGAAGAAAACGGACCCTTAAAATGGATTAAAATCACTAACGAACCTTAAAGCGCGTTTTTCGAGGTAACCGGGAAAACGTGTCTTTAAGCGGGTCAAATAGACTCGTAACAGTTTTGGTCAACTAAATAATCATTAATAAACATTAGTGAAGCTCTAGGACCAATAAAATCAAGAAAACGAGAAATTAGTAAAAACTGTCAAAAACGGGGAAATTGTGGGGTAGAAGTATAAATAAACAAAAGTTATGTGTCCACTTTGAAAATAGAGAGCAAAAGTAACATATGGGTGTGTGTGTGACCGATGGGGACTCCCCCTCTCACTCTCTCTCACACACTCCTCTCTATTTACAAAAGACAAAAATAATAAAGTAACCCCCACTCTAATATTTTTCTCTCTCCTACCCATTCCCTCCTTTCCTCACGTGAAGCAGCAGCCCCCTCACTCTCTCTTTTCCTCTTCTTCCCCTACCTCACGATTTCCATGGTGATTTGAGCAAACACCCACAAAACTCTACTTCTCTCCCTTGTAACTCCCTCATACATTCTCCAAAAATTATAAAAACTACACCATTGTGTTCCTCTCTCCAAGAGCTACACTTCCATCTTTCCAAAATCCAAAAACAAGCATTTTCGATTTTGTGGGTATATCCCATGTGAAGCTTCAATACCACCATTAGAGCCACCGTGGTCTCCTTGTTCTTCTAAGCCGATTTTGGCATCTTGGTGGAGTTGGAATTTTGTTTGTTGAGCCACTCCAAGCAACATTTGAAACCTTGGAAGGTAATGAAGTTCTAAACCCTAGAAACCTACACTTAAGGCATAAATAATGCTAAGGGTAGATTTAGTATTGAATGTGTATTTATGTATGGGTGATTATGTTAGATTTGTAGAGTTTGCAAAACCGAAAGAGAGAAGAAGGAAGAAGAGAAAGAAACCTAGAAGGAAAAACAAGGTAAGGAATGCTCACCTTTGTGTAGTCTTGTATTTGTGTATGTAACAGATTTTCTAGAATGAAAATTGGTATGATAAAATAGTAATGTATTAGTAGTATAATGGGTAAGAGAAACTAAGCATTGTGAAACCTTTGAAACATTGTAAAAACTGTTATAAAACAGATTGGGAATTGAGTGTTGAGTGCAGGGAATTTTAGTGTTGTTTTGGTGTTGATATTTGTATATGGGAGCTTGTATAGTTTTGGTTATTGTAGCAGGTGAAACAAGTGTTGAAATGTGAACTAGAATGTGTGGTGAGTGTATAAAATTACAAGAGAGGCTATGGCAAAATTTACCTAGGATTAGAACACTTAGTGAATTGGAACTAGGAGAATGAAGAGTGTTGTAACAGATTTCGATTAAGGAAAATAGAGGGTAAGTTGAGAGGGATAGCTAATGTATTCTAAATGCATTAGAGGTGTTAGAATTGTCATTAGAAGAGGGAGATGTAGAGGAGAAGAGTGAGTGTTTAAAATCTGTAGCATAGTGTAACTAGAGAAGAAACTAGTTTGAGTGTTGAGTGAAACTTGGAAAATTATGGGAGTGAATGAGTGTAGAAATGTGTAGGGAGTTAATGGATGAACTAAGGTGTATTAGGAGGTGTAATTAGTGTTATAACATGTGGGAATAAGTGTAGGAACAATGGGGAAGTAATGGATTAAAGAGAGGACTGAAAACAGAATTTAAAATGCAAATACTGGGCCGGACCGAACTTGCGACCGGACTTGCAAGTTCGGTCGAGCCCAGACTTACAAAGACGGGTGAGCTACTGGAATTGACCGAACTTGCGACCGGACTTGCAAGTTCGGTCGGACCAGAAATTTTCCCCGTCTGTAACCTACTGGAATCGACCGAAGTTGCGACCGGACATGCAAGTTCGGTCGGCCAGAAAAAATTTCCATCCTGTAACCTACTGGAATCGACCGGACTTGCGACCGGACATGCAAGTTCGGTCGGCCCAGAAAAATTTCCCGAGGATAGCTACTGGAATCGACCGAACTTGCGACCGGACTTGCAAGTTCGGTCGGCCAGAAGAATTTCCGCAACCTGAGCTACTGGAAGCGACCGAACTTGCGACCGGACTTGCAAGTTCGGTCGGGCCAGGAATTTTCGGTACTGGTAGCTACTGGAATGGACCGGACTTGCAAGGTCGGTCGCAAGTCCGGTCCTGACAAAAAAAAAAAAATTTTTTTTTAATATTAAATAATAATTGTATATATATATGTATATGTATACCCATACATATATGTATATGTATATGTGTGTAAGCATGCAAACCTTAAGTAAGGAAGTAGAACCTAAGTAAAGGAAAAGTAAGTAAGTAAAGAGCAAATGCAAGAAGTATAAGAACATAGTAAGTATGAGTTAACTAATGATAGTTAAATTAATCATTCAATTGTATGTATGTAATAGGACTTGGTTTGTGACATCGAAGGACGTTTGGAATTACGTACGACGGTGAACGGTATGAATTCCTCATGCCCCGAATGCTATCATGGCTACTCTGATTTGCGTGTTGTGTGCTAATTGATCACCAATAAAGATAAATGCACGAATCGGAATTAATATGCATACTTGTGGAAATGTAGTGTTGTATGATGTGTATATTTTTCCTAAATCTTAAGTTGTATAATTCATGAAGTGTGTGGATGATAGTGAGTGCTTGTATGTATGTTGTAATGTATTGTGACCGAATATGTTTATGGATGGACTTCTAACTTATTCCTAACAAGCTAACTCCTAACCTAAATTGGCAATTAAATTGGAATGAGTAGAAGTCCGATATAGTTTCGGCCACGCGTGAGGATGCGGAGTCACGAGAGGTTGGCTCCAATTCCTGACTCTTAAACTGGTCCGCGGCCCAAATCCCTTAAGTGGGTAGCATCCCGGATTAGTGAGTCAAGTAAATCCCGGATGGGACGGAGTAGTCCCCAAGGCCGGAGGTCCCGACGACTTGACTTGAGTATAAGTAAGTAAGTAAGAATGAGTAAGTAAAGTAAAGGAAGAAGTAAGTAATTGTAAGTAAGAAGAAGTAAGTAATGAGTAAAAGAGTAATATGCATTCCGATTAACCCGGATGCACAATTTGGCTAACCCTGTGAAGGTAAGTATTGTGAACCCTATTGTATTGTTGCCTTGAAGTGAATGATGTATTGCAATGTATGTATGATAGTATGTAAAGCATGTAAGTATGAGTAATGAACAAGCATGTTTAGCGGTCGCCAATTAGTCGGCGTACCCTTGCTAGCAATCGGTATATGCGGAGTTTATGCGCAGCAATTTGCTGAGCCCCTTGGGGCACCATTTTTAATATAAATGCAGGTGCAAGAGAAGGGTGAAGCGGATGAAGACTTAGTTTAATTTCTTGTCTTCTTTTTGTATGTAAACAATGAATTTGAGATCGGTGTACTGAGTAGTACATGGCTTAGATTTTTGAATAGCCGGTGTACCATGGGGTACACCTTTTTGGGATATTGTGAAGGGATTGATTGGTATAGATGAGTAGTTGGTAGATACTCATTCTTTTGGGAAACTTGGAAGGTTGTAATGAATGCACTTCGAATACTCGGTAATCCTTTGGTAGTGAATGTATTTGTAATTGGTAAGTTTGTTTTAGTAGCTCGGTATCTATTGGCCATCAGACCGTCACTGTAAGTGTTAGTAGCCTTGCTAGCCGTATGGGCGGTTAGCGGCATTGTTTCACCCGCCGTAGTAAGTAAGTAGTATTCTTCCGCTGCGAACTCATTGAATTAACAGGACGATTAGACGGTAAGCATAGGATTAACGGTTGGGGGTGTTACAAAAAGTGGTATCAGAGCGTAGTTACGCTCTGATGTCCTAAAGTACCGAGCATAGGAGATTACCGAGTTAGGATTTCAACCGTCATAAGACGGATACTTAGAAACCTAACTAGGAACTACCGTTATTAATAACGGATACCCTTGACGTTCTTAGGAACGATACCATGTTTTAATTCCAAGACCTTTGAGTCATTCTTGCGGAGCCTAATGTAACTGTTAAACATTCAGATGTCAGGACGAGGCCGAGGCCGAACTAGAGGCGAAGCCTCAGATGGAACGGGCGCGCAAACGATAGCTGAAATCGTTGCCGCCACGGTAGCGCAGATGCTACCCCAAGTAATCCAAGCTGTACAACAAACACAGCAGAACCAAACTCGGGCGGGACCAATCCCTCCCCCTCCACCCAGAGAAGCTAACTGGGTAAAAGCTGTAGCGGAACTCCGCCCTCCTTGCTTTAGGGGCGAGAGTGATCCGGCTAAGCTAGAAGCGTACATCTCCGAAATGGAGACCGCTTTTGAGACACTCGAAGCTCCTGCTGGAGTTCGAGTCAGAGTAGCCGCCTACTACTTGAAGGATGCGGCCATGGATTGGTGGAAATTGGTGAAGCATGAGCATGTAAGTGACCCCACCTTCGACTGGGATTCTTTTGCATCCCTTCTCCGATCTAAGTACTATCCGGAACATGTCAAGACCAAGAAGAGGCTTGAACTTGACGCCTTAAAGATGACAGACAAGATGTCTGTGGATGAGTACTATAGGACTTTCACCTCCATTCTCCGTCTTCTCCCCGATCTTGGATACACCGGCCAGGTGTTGGTCGATCGCTTCTATGGCGGTCTGAGCCATCGCCTTCGGTACGGTATGGGCTATACCAGGTTTACCTCCCTTCAGGTAAATATCGGTTGACCCTTAGTATCAATTCAATTCCTTATATTCCTTGAATTCCTTGAATCTTTTCCTTATCCTTTCCTTGAATGAGAATCCCGGCTAATACCTGAAATTTCAGGAGTGTTATCACGCGGCTTCTCGCGTTGAGATCACTTGCCAACTGAGGGATGAAGAAACCGCGCTGAAGCGCAAAGCTAACAACAAAAACACCAGCACCGAGGAGCAGAACCAGGGTAAAAGCTGGAAGAAGAAGAAAGGGAACTTCTTTTCTCAGAAGAAGTCCCCAAGTGAGAGCAGTGCCCATGCTGAGCAGGGCAAACCAGCTGAGATCCTTCAGCTTGGTTATTCTGCACCGGTGGCAGCTAAGCCGCTGAGATCACACCCTCCTAAGGGTAAATTCTACTTCCAATTCGTATTCGTATAAGTATCATTTCTAGTATACCCACGCACACATGTGCTAACCCTCTAACCTCAGGTTCTAGCTCCGGAGCCGCCAAAACCTTCACAGATGGCCGCACCTATGTGTGCAGGAAGTGCAACCAGGACCACCCTGGTAAAGATTGTTTTGGGAGAGACATTAAGTGTTACAACTGTCAGAAGTTGGGGCACACTGCTAATCGATGCCCGGAGAATGGGAAGCCCAAAGGAAACTTCCAGAGCTATAAGCAGCGAGAGAAGCCGAGGAGGAGGGAAAGGAGTTTCCATCCCTTTCTGTTTGCGGTGGCATCTGGCGATGCACCGGCCCAGCAGGCACCACAGGGACAGGGATCCCGGGGTCCTCAGGGGAGCACCTCAGAGGCAGCCTGTTCTGCATGTGATTGACCGTGATGGGCCCGGTTCGAAATCCGGCCAAGGTAATCACCTAAACCTTTAATCCTTGAAATAGCATGCCTAGTAGCAGAGTAATTGTATGATTGAATGCATGAGTAAATGAATGAATTGAAGTGTGTATTGAGCATGAAATGAAGTAGTTAAAACTAGTACTCACCGTAGATGAATTTATAACCTTAGGAAGCTTTAGTATCTGTTACCCAATACCGGTAACCTTGAATCAAGAGAGATCGACATCACCAACAACGACTACACCAACAAACAGTGTCAGGTCATCCGCCCAGGTATGATCTTATTAAGGGGATACCTGACACCCGAAGCGCAAATCTCAATTATTCGACGATGCAACGAGCTAGGAACGGGTCAAGGTGGATTTTACACACCCGAATTCCCCGGTGGAGCGAAGATGAAGCTGAAGATGATGTGCTTGGGAAAGGACTGGAATCCTTATACCAAGACATACCAGGAGACACGAACACAAGATGGAGCGACGCCACCGACAATACCCCAGAGTTTCAGACCCTCATCACTCAAGCAGTAGAACTTGCACAGCAATGTGAACCTGAACCAATCCCCGCACTTGAAGCGGACCTTTGTATCGTCAACTTCTATGAAAAAGAAGGACGACTTGGGTTACACCAAGACAAGGACGAGACAGCGGAATCTCTTGAACAAGGAGTGCCCGTAGTGTCTTGGTCCATTGGTGATGACGCCATTTCCTGTATAGCGAGCAGAAGCGTGTGGACCTCGCAGAGAAATTGGTATTGAGATCAGGAGAGGTTCCTCATCAGGGTGGAAACTAGGATGCTGTATCACGGGATCAACAAGATCAAGTTGAATACGGCACCGCCGGCAATAATCAATGCCACACACATGAAACCAGGACGCCTGAACCTTACCTTTAGGAAGTATTAAATTCATAGTATCATGTAATCTATTAGTAACGTGTATTAGAGACACGACATGTATGATGGTTGGTTTATCAATAAAGAGCAGTGTTGATTTAATTCCACTTGTGTCCACCATCAATACTTATCCAATTGTGAATCCAATAGGTTGTGGACTCGGTACCGAAGGTAACCTGAGCATCCTCACCGAAGCACAAGCCGGCAGAAGCGGCACCATTCTAACGGGAACCTTCCCAGTAAATGGCATTGATGCCAATGTGTTATTCGACTCCGGCGCCTCTCACACCTTCGTATCACCATCTTTGTGAAGAGGTTGAAGCTAGATGCGGATGAGATACCGAACTTCATGGTTACTCTCCCATCGAAGGAGCGAGTAAAGTGTACCAAATACTACCAATCAGCCACCATCGAAATTAAAAAGGAGCGTTTCCCATTTCCTTCATCGAATTCAATGGATTGGGATTCGACTAATCATTGGAATGAATTGGTTGGAGCGGCACAAGGGTAGAATCCTCTGCGCCGAGCATCGACTGCTGCTCAAGAGTCCTTCTGGGGTTACCGTATCTTACCGCCAGAGACCGAGAGAGCCTTCGACCACCCTTATATCTGCTATGGCTATGTACCGGGAGCTCAGAAAGGGCCACGAAGTGTATCTGTGTCATGTGCAAGACCTGGAGGAGATCCAGAGTTCAGTGATGATGTACCGATGTATCGAGTATCCCGATGTATTCCCTAAGGAGCTACCCGGCATGCCACCACCGAGAGCAGTGAATTCGAAATTGATCTATTGCCAGGTACCGGTCCCATTGCTAGGGCACCGTACCGCATGGCACCAGCAGAGATGACCGAACTGAAAGAACAATTGAGAGATCTTCTAGACAAAGGGTTTATACGCCCGAGCGTATCACCCTGGGGAGCACCGGTCCTCTTCGTGAAGAAGAAGGACGGTAGTCTCCGCCTTTGTATTGACTACCGCGAGCTGAATGCGGTCACAGTCAAAAACAAATACCCATTGCCACGCATCGACGACCTATTTGACCAGTTGAAAGGAGCATCGGTCTTTTCCAAGATTGACCTCCGTTCTGGGTATCATCAGATTGCAATCAAAGAGCAAGACATCGAGAAAACGGCATTCCGTACCAGATATGGCCACTACGAATTCACAGTGATGCCATTCGGTTTGTCAAACGCACCGGCAAAATTCATGGACCTCATGAATCGTTTATTCAGTGAGCAGTTGGACACTTCGGTTGTGGTCTTCATCGACGACATCCTTGTATATTCTAATCACCAGAGGAACATGAAACCACTTGAGGAAAGTGCTAGAGACACTGCGCGAGAACCAGCTGTATGCGAAGTTCTCCAAATGCGAGTTTGGCTTGATCAGGTATCATTCCTTGGACATGTCATCTCGAGCGCAGGTATCTCAGTTGACCCTTCTAAATAGAAGCTGTACGATCATGGCCTAGACCAAGACTGTTACCGACATTAGGAGCTTTCTTGGTCTAGCCGGTTACTACCGGAGATTGTAAGGACTTCTCGAAAGTCGCAAGCCCATGACTACATTGATGAAAAGGATGCACCGTTTGTATGGACAGACGAGTGCGAGTATCATTTCAGAGCTTAAAGACTCATTGACCTCAGCGCCCGTCCTTACTCTTCCAGAGGGCACAGAGGGATTTGAGGTACTGTGATGCATCAGGCAAAGGAATGGGATGCGTACTCATGCAGCATGGCAAGGTTGTTGCTTATGCCTCCCGCCAGCTGAAGAAACATGAGGAGAATTACCCGACTCACGACTTAGAGTTAGGAGCCATTGTCTTCGCCTTGAAGATATGGCGACACTATCTCTATGGGGTAAGCATCACCATCTACTCCGATCATAAGAGCTTACAGTATGTATTCACTCAGAAAGAACTCAACTTGAGACAGAGAAGATGGATGGAGTTTCTCTCAGACTACGACATCAATCTGCAGTACAAGGAAGGGAAGGCTAATGTGGTAGCCGACGCCCTGAGCCGTCGAGCACACTCGCTCCATTCGCTACTCGCTTCTTCTAGCTTGGTTGACGAGGTGCGAGATGCTCAGTTGAGCGACCCTTACCTAACCGAAATCAGACAAAAGATCGAAAATGGTACATTTGAGAAGAAAAAGTATGACTTCAAACTACACGAAGATGGTTTGATTCGGTTGAATGGCAGGCTATGCGTCCCCCGAAGCAATGCAGAGCTAAGGGATCGCATCCTGCGAGAGTCACATAGTTCTACATTGTCAGTCCATCCGGGAGCCTCCAAGATGTACAAAGACATGAAGAGGTACTTCTGGTGGTCTGGAATGAAGTCAGATGTGACAGAATTTGTGCTAAGATGCTTAACATGTCAGAAGGTGAAATTTGAACATCGTAGACCGGGCGGAATGGTACAATCAATGCCAATTCCGGAGTGGAAATTTCATGATATCTCCATGGATTTTGTTGTAGGACTCCCACCTGCTAGGGGAGGACTCAACATGATCTGGGTCGTAGTAGATCGCCTTACCAAGGTTGCCAGATTCATACCGATGAAGGACACCTGGAAGGTAGTAAAGCTAGCTGAGTTTTGATAAGGAGATTATCAGACCACGGAGTCCCTAAGACCATAGTATCTGACCGCGACACCAGATTTCTTTCGAGATACTGGAGAGCTACAAGGGAAGCGCTGGGTACAGAATTGAAGCTGAGTACCGCCTTCCATCCTCAGACCGACGGTCAGACAGAAAGGACCATCCAGACACTGGAGGACATGCTTCGGGCATGTGCCTTGGACTTTCAGGGGAGTTGGTTAGATAAGCTTCATCTTATCGAGTTCTCGTATAATAATAGTTATCACGCCTCGATTAAGATGTCGCCTTTCCAAGCTCTATACGGTAGACCTTGCCGTACACCCTTGTGTTGGGATGAGTCAAGTGAAGCGGTCATAATAGGACCGGAATACCTTGAGCAAGTGCAAGCCGAAGTGCAACAAATCCGAGCAACATGAAGGCAGCCCAAGATAGACAGAAATCCTATGCGGATGTGAGACGACGCGACCTTGAGTTCGCCGTGGGCGACCAAGTGTTCTTGCGCGTTTCACCTATGAAGGGTGTCTTCCGTTTTGGTCAGAAGGGCAAGCTAAGCCCGAAGTTTGTAGGGCCGTACACTATCACCGAAAGAGTTGGTTTTGCTTGGTTCAGTAGCCTACAGGTTGGCATTACCTGAGGACTTGGGACGTGTCCATGATGTATTTCATGTGTCACAACTCAAAAAGTATATGGCTGATCCTTCTCATGTCTTAGAGCCCGAGAGACTTTCCATTGAGCCGAACATGAGATATGTGGAAACCCCAGTGAGAATCTTGGATAGGAAGACCAGAGACACTCGCCATAAGTCGATACGAATGGTGAAGGTCCTATGGTCTAACCATGATGTCGAAGAAGCGACATGGGAGTTGGAAGATGCCATGAAGGCTAAGTATCCACAGTTATTCGTAGACTAGTTAGTCTAGTATGTAATATACGGGTACGGGTCGTACCCCTTTTAAGGGGGGTAGAGCCCTTTTGCTTTTGCATTACTTCGGGGTAAGCATTGCATTTTGTATGGCACATGTAGTGCAAGTGAATTTAGTATGGATGCGTATGTATGTGTAAGGTGTAATGAATGATGTGTATGTGCAATGTATGGTGTATTGGTGTAATGTGTATCGTGAATGGTAATGGTGTATTGTGTATTGTGGTATGGTATGAATGAGAATGATGCATTGTGTATGTGAATTGTGAATTGTGTACTGTACTTGAATTGTGTATGCTTACAATGTGAATGAAGTAAACACCTCATAGGTGTAGTAAGACACATTAGGACAATTGGTTTGCCTAATGAGTAGAATAACGAGACTATTAACCTTGAGCAACTTTGAGGGCAAAGTTTCTTAAGGGGGGTAGATTGAAATACCCCGTATTTAAAAATAGTGATTAATTAGGCTAATAAGTAATTTAGAAGCTTAATTAAGTATAAATAATTATTAGGGAACAAATCCCGAAGAAAACGGACCCTTAAAATGGATTAAAATCACTAACGAACCTTAAAGCGCGTTTTTCGAGGTAACCGGGAAAACGCGTCTTTAAGCGGGTCAAATAGACTCGTAACAGTTTTGGTCAACTAAATAATCATTAATAAACATTAGTGAAGCTTTAGGACCAATAAAATCAAGAAAACGAGAAATTAGTAAAAACTGTCAAAAACGGGGAAATTGTGGGGTAGAAGTATAAATAAACAAAAGTTATGTGTCCACTTTGAAAATAGAGAGCAAAAGTAACATATGGGTGTGTGTGTGACCGATGGGGACTCCCCCTCTCACTCTCTCTCACACACTCCTCTCTATTTACAAAAGACAAAAATAATAAAGTAACCCCCCACTCTAATATTTTTCTCTCTCCTACCCATTCCCTCCTTTCCTCACGTGAAGCAGCAGCCCCCTCACTCTCTCGTTTCCTCTTCTTCCCCTACCTCACGATTTCCATGGTGATTTGAGCAAACACCCACAAAACTCTACTTCTCTCCCTTGTAACTCCCTCATACATTCTCCAAAAATTATAAAAACTACACCATTGTGTTCCTCTCTCCAAGAGCTACACTTCCATCTTTCCAAAATCCAAAAACAAGCATTTTCGATTTTGGGGTAGATCCCATGTGAAGCTTCAACACCACCATTAGAGCCACCGTGGTCTCCTTGTTCTTCTAAGCCGATTTTGGCATCTTGGTGGAGTTGGAATTTTGTTTGTTGAGCCACTCCAAACAACATTTGAAACCTTGGAAGGTAATGAAGTTCTAAACCCTAGAAACCTACACTTAAGGCATAAATAATGCTAAGGGTAGATTTAGTATTGAATGTGTATTTATGTATGGTTGATTATGTTAGATTTGTAGAGTTTGCAAAACGAAAGAGAGAAGAAGAAGAAGAGAAAAGAAACCTAGAAGGAAAAACAAGGTAAGGAATGCTCACCTTTGTGTAGTCTTGTATTTTGTATGTAACAGATTTCTAGAATGAAAATTGGTTGATAAAATAGTAATGTATTAGTAGATAATGGGTAAGAGAAACTAAGCATTGTGAAACCTTTGAAACATTGTAAAAACTGTTATAAACAGATTGGGAATTGAGTGTTGAGTGCAGGGAATTTTAGTGTTGTTTTGGTGTTGATATTTGTATATGGGAGCTTGTATAGTTTTGGTTATTGTAGCAGCAGAAACGTGAAAAAGTGTTGAAATGTGAACTGAATGTGTGGTGAGTGTATAAAATACAAGAGAGGCTATGGCAAAATTTACCTAGGATTAGAACACTTAGTGAATTGGAACTAGGAGAATGAAGAGTGTTGTAACAGATTTCGATTAAGGAAAATAGAGGGTAAGTTGAGAGGGATAGCTAATGTATTCTAAATGCATTAGAGGTGTTAGAATTGTCATTAGAAGAGGGAGATGTAGAGGAGAAGAGTGAGTGTTTAAAATCTGTTAGCATAGTGTAACTAGAGAAGAAACTAGTTTGAGTGTTGAGTGAAACTTGGAAAATTATGGGAGTGAATGAGTGTAGAAATGTGTGGGAGTTAATGGATGAACTAAGGTGTATTAGGAGGTGTAATTAGTGTTATAACATGTGGAATAAGTGTAGGAACAATGGGGAAGTAATGGATTAAAAAGAGGACTGAAAACAGAATTAAAATGCAAATACTGGGCCGGACCGAACTTGCGACCAGACTTGCAAGTTCGGTCGAGCCCAGACTTACAAAGACGGGTGAGCTACTGGAATTGACCGAACTTGCGACCGGACTTGCAAGTTCGGTCGGACCAGAAATTTTCCCCGTCTGTAACCTACTGGAATCGACCGAAGTTGCGACCGGACATGCAAGTTCGGCGGCCAGAAAAAATTTCCATCCTGTAACCTACTGGAATCGACCGGACTTGCGACCGGACATGCAAGTTCGGTCGGCCCAGAAAAATTTCCCGAGGATAGCTACTGGAATCGACCGAACTTGCGACCGGACTTGCAAGTTCGGCGGCCAGAAGAATTTCCGCAACCTGAGCTACTGGAAGCGACCGAACTTGCGACCGGACTTGCAAGTTCGGTCGGGCCAGGAATTTTCGGTACTGGTAGCTACTGGAATGGACCGGACTTGCAAGGTTCGGTCGCAAGTCCGGTCCTGACAAAAAAAAAAAAATTTTTTAATATTAAATAATAATTGTATATATATGTATATGTATACCCATACATATATGTATATGTATATGTGTGTAAGCATGCAAACCTTAAGTAAGGAAGTAGAACCTAAGTAAAGGAAAAGTAAGTAAGTAAAGAGCAAATGCAAGAAGTATAAGAACATAGTAAGATGAGTTAACTAATGATAGTTAAATTAATCATTCAATTGTATGTATGTAATAGGACTTGGTTTGTGACATCGAAGGACGTTTGGAATTACGTACGACGTGAACGGTATGAATTCCTCATGCCCCGAATGCTATCATGGCTACTCTGATTTGCGTGTTGTGTGCTAATTGATCACCAATAAAGATAAATGCACGAATCGGAATTAATATGCATACTTGTGGAAATGTAGTGTTGTATGATGTGTATATTTTTCCTAAATCTTAAGTTGTAAATTCATGAAGTGTGGGATGATAGTGAGTGCTTGTATGTATGTTGTAATGTATTGTGACCGAATATGTTTATGGATGGACTTCTAACTTATTCCTAACAAGCTAACTCCTAACCTAAATTGGCAATTAAATTGGAATGAGTAGAAGTCCGATATAGTTTCGGCCACGCGTGAGGATGCGGAGTCACGAGAGGTTGGCTCCAATTCCTGACTCTTAAACTGGTCCGCGGCCCAAATCCCTTAAGTGGGTAGCATCCCGGATTAGTGAGTCAAGTAAATCCCGGATGTGGGACGGAGTAGTCCCCAAGGCCGGAGGTCCCGACGACTTGACTTGAGTATAAGTAAGTAAGTAAGAATGAGTAAGTAAAGTAAAAAGGAAGTAAGAAATTGTAAGTAAGAAGAAGTAAGTAATGAGTAAAAGAGTAATATGCATTCCGATTAACCCGGATGCACAATTTGGCTAACCCTGTGAAGGTAAGTATTGTGAACCCTATTGTATTGTTGCCTTGAAGTGAATGAGTATTGCAATGTATGTATGATAGTATGTAAAGCATGTAAGTATGAGTAATGAACAAGCATGTTTAGCGGTCGCCAATAGTCGGCGTACCCTTGCTAGCAATCGGTATATGCGGAGTTTATGCGCAGCAATTTGCTGAGCCCCTTGGGGCACCATTTTTAATATAAATGCAGGTGCAAGAGAAGGGTGAAGCGGATGAAGACTTAGTTTAATTTTTGTCTTCTTTTTGTATGTAAACAATGAATTTGAGATCGGTGTACTGAGTAGTACATGGCTTAGATTTTTGAATAGGGTGTACCATGGGGTACACCTTTTTGGGATATTGTGAAGGGATTGATTGGTATAGATGAGTAGTTGGTAGATACTCATTCTTTTGGGAAACTTGGAAGGTTGTAATGAATGCACTTCGAATACTCGGTAATCCTTTGGTAGTGAATGTATTTGTAATTGGTAAGTTTGTTTTAGTAGCTCGGTATCTATTGGCCATCAGACCGTCACTGTAAGTGTTAGTAGCCTTGCTAGCCGTATGGGCGGTTAGCGGCATTGTTTCACCCGCTGTAGTAAGTAAGTAGTATTCTTCCGCTGCGAACTCATTGAATTAACAGGACGATTAGACGGTAAGCATAGGATTAACGGTTGGGGTGTTACAAAAAGTGGTATCAGAGCGTAGTTACGCTCTGATGTCCTAAAGTACCGAGCATAGGAGATTACCGAGTTAGGATTTCAACCGTCATAAGACGGATACTTAGAAACCTAACTAGGAACTACCGTTATTAATAACGGATACCCTTGACGTTCTTAGGAACGATACCATGTTTTAATTCCAAGACCTTTGAGTCATTCTTGCGGAGCCTAATGTAACACTTTGGTTAGTCGAAGTTTTAGATAAAATGTACAAGTTGGAAATGTAAGGAATCATATGACAAGTGTTAGGAGTGTTTGTAAGAATTTAGTAAATGTTTGAGAAGATATTTGGAAGTTGTTTTGGAGAGTTTGGTGGAATTTCTAAGGTGAGTTTAAGTGCCTAAATGATGTTAGAAGACATTATGAGGGTTTAGGAGAAGTTTGGTGAATATTGGTTAAGTGTTTGAAGGCTTAGAAAATGAGTGTTTTGCCTTGTCCGAACATCCGTCCGGACATGGACGTTCGGACAGGCCCTGTTGCGTGAAAATTTTCAGATTCTCGACTTGTGTCCGACCTTGGGAAGGGAAGTCGGACACAAGTTCGGACGTGCCTGCTTCTACTTAGGATTTTCCTCGACCCATGTCCGAACTTCCGAAGTCCGGACACATGTTCGGACATGCGTCTGTTTTCAGTTTTGAGTCTCGACTTGCGTCCGAACTTGGGAAGTCCGGACACAAGTTCGGACATGCCACTGTTTTGGCCAAAAACCTTGTTTAAGGATGGGAAATGATGAGGATAATTAGGTATTGATGTTATAAGGTTGTTTAAGACATGTTTTGTGGGTAAAAATGATAATTAAGTGGATGAATAAGTATAAGTGATGAGGAGAAGCGATTCACTTAAGATTAAGTTTGTAAGATTAAGTTGTAAGACTTAAAAAGTGTTAGGTTGGGATCATTAAGAGTTAAGTAAGGTAAGTAAGTTAAGTAAGGTAAGTAAGTTAAGTAAGTTGAATTAAGTTAAGTGATTAACAACCTAAAACTGAATGAATGTTTTAGGACTTGGGAATTTGGACTCCGGAAGAGAGTAAGCAACCGAACAACCAACGGTGAACGGTACAGTTCTTCTTGTGACCTGCTTGCTAACGAGGTGTCCCTCGGCTTGTGTGCTATTTGTTTTTGTGTACTCACTAAACAAGATAAAGCATGCAACCGGAATATTATATTTATTGTATTGTTGTGTAATGTTTGAAAACTAACACAACATACTGTGAGAACTTACTAACCAACGTTTAGTAAGGAATTGAGTGAGACTAAGGAACGCTTCCTAATATGGGCTGATATAAACCGAAAGAGGTTAACCAACAAACATGGTCTTGAGACTACTACTAACTGGAACTTGAGTGAGGAAACCCGGGACCGATCTCCGGTCATGCATGCTAAGAAAAAGGGGGTCGGTATCTATAGCAGATTCGACTTCCGCTTAAGGACTTGTCTTCGGACTTGTAGCCTAGGGCCGGTTGCCGGCTCAGCTACGCTGGACTCCCGTCCAGGGTAGGTGGCATTAAGATGGTGCGGTGGGATCACCTAAATCCCAGGTTTGGACTTAGGATACAACCATTCCCCTCCAGGAACGGTTTGTATACTGAGAATAAGTTAAGATTAAGATTAAGGTAAGGTTAAGATAAGTTGCAACCATTCCTTTTTAAAGGATGGTTTGTATTATTAAGATTAAGATAAGCTACATCCACTCCTTATTAAAGGATGGTTGTTTCTAAGATTAAGATAAGACTAAGATTAAGAGGGAACATTACTTAAGGAGTTAAATAATTAACTCTCTAATTGAGGGAACACATTTAAGTCGTTCATTGTGTGTGAACTTTGATTGTTCATATCTGAGTTGTTGTTTACTGCACTTTCTATTATGTTGTGCATCTAATCAACCTCCATGCTATCGACAATTAGTCGTCGTAGCCACGTTAGCTTGGGGGCCATGAGAGGATCGTACCAGCATTCGTGCTGACCCCCTTTGGGGGTTTTTTACTACACAGGTGAACATCAGGAGGCGGCCGTCGCGAGAGTAAGAAGGGGTACAAGTGTGAAGGGTTAAGTGTGGCCTACGAGTTGTGCATGTACACTCGTATGGCAATTGAGTTAGTAAGATGTATATGATATGAGGGGATTGCAAGAAGGAAATGTAATTGGTTAAGGTTGTTGTACTAATGTTCAGTATATTCTATAGTCAGACCGTGGCAAGGTCCTGGAGTGTAAAGAATTCCGCTGTGACATGTATATGTATAAGCTGTTAAGTTGCGAGACCACATTTGGATTGAGTTGGGGTGTTACAAAAACACTCAGTCATACAGAGTGCAGAGGCGTAAACTCTTGGCAGTAAATCTCTTATGCGATTCGCAATGGAGGTCACACTGTGTCACACTGTGTTTCACTGAGATTCTTATCTCATAATGCTGGCTAATGGCTTACTGCCCAGCCCATTTATGACCACTTACCATTGTATCTCCACTGAGTTTGACTCATAATTCTGCTTATTTGCCATACTACCATTTAAAAATACTTATACAACGGTCGCTTATTGCGCACCATATTCTTACTTCTTGTATAACACAGACTTGCATGGCATCCACCGTTATATTGGCTTATGCACATGTACTTTCATCATTCGTATCGTGGCTCATCATTCATTTGGATGACCACTGAATACACTATTTCTTTTAAGTCTTTGTGCTCCTTAAGTGTTGTTCACTCTACATTTAGCATCACATTGCTATTTGGCTTATTACTCTTCCAGTCTCCACAACTGGTACAAACACTTCTTTTCTTATCATTCTTGTTCAAATCACTCCTGGGTAACAACAACATGGTCAATCCCTAACATATTTCTTGAACTTGGTTCACATAACTGCCGCTTCAGCGGTTTCACAACATCGAGAGGCATCCCCACTCTTAAAGCAGTGGTTAGTTCTCCGCTCTATTTAGTTGTACAACATAAACTTCTGCAATCGATCAAATTTACATATCACACTTTATTTGTGGCTTATAAGCCTTACAGCTTCGAGCTCTGTCCGTTGTGGACGGTTCACACACATTTATTTTCCTGTACAACATTACATGGTTTAGAGGTAGTATTAACTCCCTGACATGGTCGTAGCGTCACGACTCCTTCCAAGTTGTCTCTTTGGCAACTTGGGGTCCTACTGCTTGGTGGGTTCCCTTCGGTGTTTAAACTGAATAAGTGTTTCAACTCCTGTGTTATAATCACGTTATGTCATTCAACCATTGATGATCCAATCACCCCTCAAGGATTGCTCCTGGGTGTTGCTAAGTTATGCCGACACATCTGGATTGCACTTATTAGTGTGTTTAGTTAACTACGGCATTTACGTTCTTAGTTGGGTTTATTATCCTCTTCTGTGAAGATCGATACCCCTTGGTAGTCCAGGTGATCATTCCGGGAGTTTCATCCCGTTTGTTACACATTAACTTGTCCATATCAGGCATCTGCCTTGCCATGTAAAGGTTGGGTCACCGTTCCAGCTATCATGTTCATCCATGAGGATCCTTAAGACACATGCAATGTCTTTACATAACAGTCCGTGCACTTCGCACTTCTTGACTCTTATACATTTCCTTGAAATGAATTCACTAATTCCTTTAGTCTTGTTAACTTAAATAAGTTCCTTTACTTCAACCATTCGTGGTAATCCTTAACTCTTGCTTGAGTTTTACTGCTGACCGTAGTATGGAGTCGACTACTTCCTGTGTTCTGGACTCTACTCATATACATATGTGGGGTACCCTACTGATACATTGCTACTTACCCGACTAACCCATAAGTAGGCCTGTCAGGCCCACAAGCTCCTATCGGAGTGCGGTAGTCCCACATTTCAGTTGGTACACTCGTAGTGTCCGTCACATGCCTAGGTGAAGTATTCTGTTGTCAACTCCCTTATATCATCCTGTGATAATATGCATTCCGTGTTTACCAGTTTCCTTCCGGTTATTGAAAAGTGAACTGGGTGTAACTTACCTACCATGTGGCGCTGAGGCCGATATAGGTCTTCTGGCTGGGTTTAAAGGAAGGTTAGAAATAAGTATTGGTTTGAAAGAAACTTTGGTTTTGAAAGAAAAGAGTTTGAAATAAATCTGAGTTGGAAGAAAAATTCTCGTGGTTTTACAACGTCTTCTTGCCTTAACCAAATCTAGCTTCTTGCTGACTGGTGTACTTCCCAATTACAAATGTTAGGCTGTCAAGCCCTTCCACGATTATGATAACCACACTTAACTTCGTGGTACTTTACTGAGTACTTTGTATTTGTTAAAAAATTTCCCGAACAGCCCTGTTATACACACTCTGGTTGCGGTGTTGTTCTTACCCGCACTGTTATCAGTGGCCTTGTTGGCCCTTACTTGACCTTACAGTCTTGACATTAAATCCTCTGGATGACTTCTCACTGTCTTCACATAATAATGATTAACTAGGGTGTTTCCCATCCTTGGAGACCCCTTTTTACTTAGTATTGTATTTTCTTCGTAGCCCGTTCCACGCATTTGTCGTGGTTACTGAGACTTGTCTCTTGTTTGGGTACTACGTTGTAGTTCCTTCGTTGGTTGGTATACCATTGGCGACATTATTTAATAATTGTGGTCCCGTAGACACTCGTCTCGGGTTTCATTACTTCACTTCTTGCCTGTTGCACGGTTAGTGCATTGCAAGCTGGTTATTCTCGACTGCTCGGCATGTCGACCCAGGTTGCCAGAAATTCCATTCTTCTATACACAAGATTCTTCATTGTTCGCTATTAAATGCGGTTAACATTGTTCAGAGGGAAACCGTCTCCGGGATTCCCACTTTTCTGGATTTACCGTATGACAGGTTCTCCGTACTCACAGTGGTACTTAATAACAGCCAGATCGGGTAATCCCGAGTAAGAGAGGATTTCCATCTCTCTGGCGTTCTTTCCAAGTTACAAAACAGGGATTGTGGAGGGTGGGATGGATATTGTAGGTTTCCAGTACACACTGGTAATTCCTAACTAGCGTATCTTTCACGCTATCACTCAACCCTTAACCCAAAGTACTAAAATCCTAACTCGGTATTTCCTAAGCTCGGTAATTCAGTCATCAGAGCAAAGTATACCACTTTTTGTAACACCCCAACTAACAACAACACACTTAACAACAAATTGCAGCGGAAAACTTAACTCATCACATTACTTAACTCATTGGTGTTACACGGCGTTAACCACCCACATGGCTAACAAGGCTAATGCATATACATTGTATCAGTCTGATGGACTAGATCCCCGAGCAACTACACATTACTATCCCTTTCTATTAACAACAACCAATATACATATACATTCCAACTGTACCGAGTATTTACAAACTAATGCCGATAACAATTTCGGTCTTACTACACCTACAATACATACACAATTAAAATGGCTACCCATGTACAAACAACTACCCCGTCCTACTCTCGAACGGCTTCCAGCTCCATGTACCTGAAATAGAAAAGGAAAGAAAGGGTGCCCCCAAGGGGCTCAGCACCTTTGCTGGTATGGTAATCCCGCAGCCCGCATGCTATTGGGCCACGCACTACTAATTGTCGTCTAAGCATGTTGTTGATTTTATTTTAACCATGCATGTAAACCACAAACACACAACACATTACATTCCACGACAATGGGCTCAATAAAATAGCCAACACATCTATACTTGATAACTCACTCATTGTGTTCTTTAACCCCTAGAGTGTTTCTCCTCTAATGGAGTTATTTCCTTAATAGACGACATTTACCCACTAATCGGGTTATCCTCAAACGCCTCTTGTCATAAACTGGGATTCATACCCATGATCCACATACTCCACATCTTAACGAACATATAACATCACATCGCAACAAGAATCGCAGTACAACAATAACACATAACATAACGGGAACGGTTCTCTTTAGGAGCCGACCCAAACATAGTTAGTTCACTTGTAGAGCCTAGAGAATGTTGCCAAACTCATGATAAGCTCGTTACATAACTCGTTACCGTCTCGTTAAATGAACGGATAACTTAACACCAAGGTGTGTCGGATATAGTAATCCAAGCACACCGAACAAACATAAAATGCCCTTGTGGCCCGACGTGAGTCAGTAATAGCCTTGGTTAAGCTAAAGGGAAGGTTGAGAACCAAAATGGAAAAACAACCATAACATACGGAGAGGATCGAACCTGATATGACAACGACCCCCATACTCACACGCGTGGCCGGAACTACCGGACTCCTCACTCCCCGGTTAGCACTTGTTAGAAGTCTCATTATTGGACTTAGTACATTAATTCACAATCAGGTGGTTAAGTCTAGTTAGACACACACAAGGGTAGTGAACATACTAACACGCACAAACAACACATAACTAACGCATGCATAGCCATGGTTAGAACGTTCCCATGGTTTGGGTCATTAAGTCCGAATACCGATCTATTAGGTAATCCTAGAGTCGGTTAGTTAAGTTTAGCAAGTAGTTGAAGCTAAATGGTATCGGAACTACGCAAGCCACATAATTAAACAACTGTAAACTCATTACACATTTTTATCTTAAATGGTGGCAAGCATTCAGAAAAACACATTGGCATACAAGCCGGTGTAATCCGGTAGGACACAGGTTGCAAGAAAACCATACCTTGGCCCTTGCTGCATTCGAGTCCCGCCAAACGTAGTTCCTAAATATGATTAGTAATGTCGATTAATTAACTTATTTAACTTTTGAATAAATAAATGTTTTTACATGATTATATGTCATGTTTCCTTACTTAATTCACACTTGATTATCCTTGTTATACCCACTAAGGTTTACTACATAACTCACATTTCTTCATGTTGTTGTTTTTTTTTCATAAGTTTTGGTCTGACCGACCTTACCGACCGACCTTACACAAGGTCATTCCATTTCAGTACATATTACCGTCAGAAAGTTCTACTCCGACCGACCTTGCAAGTTCGGTCCACAAGGTCGGTCCATTCCATAAACAATTCCCGTACAAAAGTTTAGACATGACCGACCTTACAAGTCCGGTCCCAAGGTCGGTCTATTCCAGAGACTTAATCCGTACCAAAAATACAAGCCCGACCGACCTTGCAAGTCCGGTCCCCAAGGTCGGTCCATTCCAGAGACCGTCTCTAGCAGGGTAAACTGGGCTCGACCGACCTTACAAGTCCGGTCTCTAAGGTCGGTCGGCTCCAGACCTTTGTTTTGTACATTCCCATTTGACTCCAAACTTCACCTCATGTATCCTAGTATGTTCTAACCTCATTAGCACCTTCAACACACTTAGACCTCCATTAAACTCCTTAAATCACCCATTAAAATCCTCCTCAAGCATTACACAAATTCTTATAAAAAGGTTAACACTTGTAATGTTTTTCACTAAGTTTCTTTGTGGTGTTTTATACCTATAATAACCCCCATCCCAAAATGCTTTCTCACCACTATAACATCATCTCCCAAGCACCTTTTCTTACTAACCAAAACTCCTTCTATTTTCCACTAGTTCACACTTAGTCTTTACAAGACATTATTTTCCTTTGATCACCAAAACTTACACAAGACTTAACACTTCCTATAACATAACCTTGGTGTGTTTAAAACACCCATTTGACTTCTAAATCCTCCAAGACTATGCCCAAGGCATCTTATCACTTAAGAACACCTTAATTCACATTCTTTCACCATCTTAAAGCTTAACCATTCCTAGTACCTTCTAGGTCTTAAAATCTCATTATTATACATAAACTCCTTGGTTTATTAACTAAGTTTTGCCATAGCTTCTCTTGTTTATTTTCACACCCAAACACTTAGGTTTTCACCTTTTGACAACCAAGAGCCATTAATCATTTAATACACACAACATATTGTTTTTCATCCTTTAACCATCCAAGACATTCATCTTCACAAAGAATGTTCTTTACACACACCTAAACCCTTAAACTACACTACATCACAATATAGTGCATAAACTTAAATTGCTTGGCACTTAGGCCCTTAAATAACATGGCTCTTATGCCCTTAAATTGCATAAACCTTAAACATTGAATTTCCCACATTATATTTGCCTTTGACCTACAAATACACACAACATCTCATATGCCCTTAATAAACTCCTTGGGATAGTTTGCTATCTCATTTCCCATTGGCTCTTTAGGTAGTTTTTAATAAGCATTTTAAAGCTCAATTTCCTAGGACACATAAAACTTCATTAAGGTAGCTCATTTACCTCTCTTTCTTCAAAACTTCCTCACTTGTTTTTCCTTGCCCTTCTTGATTAAAAATCGGCAAGGTGTTTTTGATCACTTGTCAACTTTCTAATCAATATACAAGCAAGATAATGAGCATTCAAACTTCATGCCCAAATACATTAATAAACCCTAGGTTATAGGTATTGTCTTAAGGCATTAAGGTGATTGGTTTACCTTGGAAATATAAGAGAGCTTGAATAAGTATCAAGAGAGGACTCCACCAAGCCCTTGAAAGATTGGAATGAGCTATGAATGAGCAAAAGAAAACACCATGAAGTGGGTGATTTCGGTCACATATGAAAACAAGAGGAAGTAAGGTTTTTCTTTGAGTTTCCTCACCTTGAAGCAAAGGAGAACAATGAGGTGTGAAAAGATGAGCTCAAGCTCCTTCCATGGTGATTCCCCTTGGCACTGAAATGGAGGTTTTGGAGTTTTGAAAAGACAAGATTGTAGAGCTTGACTAAACTAAGAGAATGGTGGTCTTGGAATTATTTTTAGAGCATGGAGCTAGGAGCTATGGACAATAAAAGATGGAGTTGATGTTGTAGCTGTAGCAAACCAAGAATAGAGAAGAGAGGGAATGAAGAAGACGGTGGGAAATGAGAATGAAAGAAGAGAATGAAAGAAAAGCTAGCTAGTTAAGATATTTATGCAAAAGTGAATAGTGAACTTGCTTTATTACTTTTCCTTCATTATCTAGCTAATCAAGTGTGATGAGTCACACTTAAAATCGGCCCCCCTGTTATATTTAGGCTGATTTATAGCTTGGTTGACCAATAAATCACTTATGTTGACTTATGTTATAAACTAACACTATTTGGTTACTATTCACAAACTAAGGCACATATTTGTGAAATTTTTGATTTCCCATTGATTTAGACTTCCTAATGTGATACTAAGTAGTACACATGTTGATTAAAGAGTAATGATGGACATTTAGCCACTCAAAACTCATTTACAAGACAATTTTTCAAAAATTTGCATTAAGACTCCTTAAAGCACATTTTGTGTTTTAACTTGTTTTCAAGCTTGGTTTCCTTTAGTAATTGATTTGAAATGTTCATTAACATATAAATAAGGTCTTGGTACGCTTAGTAGGTCTTAACCAAACTTATCCAAAGCTTAGAGCACATTTTCGCCCATATTGGCTTTAAGGTATTTATTTGTGTTTGTTTGGTTTAATTGTCTACCAAAGTTTACTAAGGACTTAATTAGCCTTATTAAATCATAATTGAATGTTATAAGGTCTTGGTAGGATCTTTGGGTCCTAACCAAGTTCACTCCAAGCTTAGAGCATGTTTTTACTCAAACTGTGTCTTAGTGCTTTATTGTGTTTTTTTTACTATGGTTTAAATGGTTCACTAATGTTTCTCAGGCACTTTATAGCCTTAATATACCATAGTTTAATGTTTTAGCAACATCTCAAGGTTTGGGGTATTTCAGGGGGTTGAAATTATGGGTATAACAAGCCCCCAAGCTAACGGGGTTACGACGACTACTTGTTGATAGAATGATGTTGATTAATAACACAACATAAATAAGAAGTGCAATAAACACCACAGCACATAAGAACAATTATAGTTCACAAACAACGAACGACTTAAAAGCGTTCCTTAAGTAAGTGAGTTAATTTTTAACTCCTTAAATTATGATTTCCTTATTCTCAATCCAAGTCTTATCTCATCTCAAGTCTTATCTCTGTCTCAAGTCTTATCTCATTCTCAAGTCTTATCTCAGTCTCAAGTCTTATCTCAGTCTCAAGTCTTATCTCAGTCTTAAGTCTTATCTCAGTCTCATTATACCAACCTTTCTTTAATTAGAATTGGTTGTATCTTAACTCAATGTTTATCTTTGTCGGGTCAAAATTAACCCTAGCCAATGAGCTATTAACTCCATTGGTTAAAAAAATAACTTATCTTAAATTTGGGATTTAAGTGATCCCACCGCACCATCTTAATCTGGCCTCCCACCTCGAACTGTAATCCAAGGTGGTCGAGTCTATATGTCGACTCTAGGCGACAAGTCAAAGACGAGTCTCAATGGAAGTCGGATCTGATACAGATACCAACCCCCTTTTCCTTAACATGCATGACCGGAGTCATTCCCGAATTCCTCACTCCCCCCAAGTTTCAGTTAGTAGAAAGTCTCAAAGACGTAGTGTTAGTTAAACCTTTTTCGGGAATTAACCAACCGACAATTAGGGAGTGAATTATTATCTCAATCCAATGTTACTAAGCATTGTTAGTAAATAATCTCAAGTCAAGTGTGTTAGTTTTAATCATAAACACACAACAAATACAATAACTGGTTGCATGCTTTATCTTGTTTAGTCAGAACACATAAACAATTAGCACACAAGGCGAGGGACACCCCATTAGCAAGCAGGCTACAAGAAAACTATACCGTTCACCGTTGTCGTCGGTTGTCTATTCTCCTCCGGAGTTCCACTCACTCAAACCTTAAAACATTCATCGAATCGGGTGGTTAATTCCTTGTAATTAACCTAGCTTATTTAATCACTAAGGATTTCCGACTAACAACCTCTAAGTCATTGTAGTTTAAACATAATCATATAAGTTAATCACTTCTCATTGTACCTCATACTTGTTCACACCTCTAATGACCATAAAATTCCACCAAACAACTCTTAACAACCATATAATAGCATTACCCAACAAGCCCCCTTCATTTACCATCTAAAAAGCACACTTCCTTTGTAAATTTGCCTGGTCCGGGACATGGTCTGGATCTGTAGTCCCGGACCAATGTATGTTGTGACTTTCGGCTGATTTTTAACTATGGTCCGGGACTTGGTACTTACCCTAGGTCCCGGACCAGTACTGGGGTGTATGCTCGACCTGTTTTTAGTGCTGGTCCGGGACTTTATCCAAGGACCAAGTCCCGGACCACACTTTAAACTGTTAAATTTTACAGTTTTAAACTTCATTCTCCACTTGTTCTTTTGTCCAATCTTCTTCTATTCTCTCCACATGTATCTCAACATGTTCTAACACCATTTAAACACCTTAAACCCTCTCTTCATTGCTTATAACTCCATTACACATCCACCCAAATATTGTAATTTGTTTACACTTAGAACCTTGAACATTCTTGCATTTATTTTCCTTATAACACATTTTTAACCTCATCTCAAGTGGTACTACTTACCAATTCTTTTCACAACTCTTCCTAGAGTGTGTTAACCTCATCTCTTCAATTATAACTCCATATCCCATTGTTTACCAACCTAGTTATACTGACTTAGCCTCATTGCACCTCCTCACACAATTTCCCTCCCTTTACACTTCTTACTCATCCTTTTCAAGCGTGCACACACCTAAGCATTTTTAGCCATCTTCTTAACACCTTACACCTCTTCTCATTCATCTTGACCATGCTAAATTCTTCTTGGACAACTTTCATCTTTATCACCCAAATCCACTCATTACCATCAAGGTTATACAACTAGGTCATACCTAAATCATCACAAGGCATTATACATCATTTCCCACATATTTTTGCACAAGTCTTAACATTCCTCATACCATGATTTTGGTGTGTTTAATCCTCCCATTCAACCTCAAACTCCTCCTAATCAACACTAGGTCATTCTAACTCCCAAAACACCTTTAGTTGACTCAATTCCACTCAAATTTCCTTGAATGATTCCTAGTACAACCTAGGTCATAATAATTCACCTAACACTTAAAACACTTGGTTTCTACTCAAATTTTGCCATAGCTTCTCTAGTTTATTATCATGCCCATATGCATAGTCTTTCTCCTCTAATCAACACACACACATCATATCCTTTGCTCATGATTTTTCTCACCCAAATCAAGCCATTCATAACAAGCTCAATATAGTGCAATAATCTTAAATTGCATAGCACTAAGGCTCTTAAATGACATGGCTTTTAGGCCCTTAAATGACTTAAACTTAAACACTGAATTTCCCACATATAAAAGCTTTCAAACTGCAATTACACACAGCAATGCTCCCATAGCAATATAAGTGTTCTTATATTCAATCTTATGCTTGTCTTACTGTGAGCCTCGATTTTAAACCCTATCCTATGTTGAATAAAGTTGATTGGGATCTGATTGGGTTTTAGGTCCACTTATAGCCTAAGATTAATAACTATGTCATATAACAATAATTATTAAAACCTAAGCTAGCTCACTGGAACCTATTATGAGTCGCCACCTAATTTTAACCTAGATCAAATTAGGAAAGGAGAGTTCGGGTTCGGGGGCTTGATATTCGACTTAATTAGGGTTCAATTACTTTCATTACCCTTCCTAGGTCGTTTTTCCTCTACTTAGTTTATTTACGGCTTATTACGAGTCGTTTTAACCTAAGTGCGCGAGCTTCTGTTTTTTTTTGTTTTTAGCATTTTTTGACAGAGAATTAAAGTGAAATTAAGAGCTACCTAAACTAGGGTTTCGGAGGCAGAATTAGGTCAAATTTTGCTTACGTCCGTAGCCACGGACCAAACGTCCGAGACCACGGACCCCAGTTAACCTAAATATACAGAAAAGTCGAAATTAAAGGAAAACAGAAATTTGCAAAGTCCGGGGCCACGGACATGATGTCCGTGGGCCCGGACATTATTAGAAAAACCTAAATTTTGAATTTTTAAAATCCCGCCGCCGTCCGTGGGCGTCGAGCTTACGGACAGGGAGTCCGGGACCCCGGACACGACGTCCGTGGGTGCGGACACAGCCCTCGGACGGCGGCTTTGAGGCTGTTCCCGAAGGTGTTTTCGGCTCAAATTTTATGGGTGCGTAGCCTGAAAGATGTACAATACGTTAGTGGTCGAAAGTTCTCAATTTGAATTCGAATTATGCACGAAACTTGGTAAACAAGTTATTGGACAGAAGCTTGAATAAACAGCAATACAGAAGCTTACGAAGGTTAGTTTGAGCCCAAATTTTGAGGCAAGACAGATAATACCGTGGTGAATCAGGGAAGTGGAGTTTCTACCTGTTTTACCTTCGGATTCACAACGTTTCTTCACACCGGGATTCGTCGAGTGCTCCGTTGATGGCAGACCCGAGAGGATTTCGACCCAAGCTTCTGGTTGTTGGTTGTTCTTGCCGTTCTTCACGTTTTAGAGGTGTTTTTGTGAGGTTTTGATGATTATTGGTGCTTTGGGGATTGGAAAACGTGTTTAGATGGTGATTTCGGGGGATTTTCAGTATGATTTGGGTGGCCGGGTGTTGGAAAAACGTGAGAGAGAGAGGAGGCCGTGTTTTCTGACTCTCTAGGGTTCTTCAGTATGTGAGGTTCTCCTTTTATCCAAAAACCTATCCCCTTATATAGACTTTCTTAAAGATAAAGAGAATCTAGTAAAAGTAAGATTTTGCGATATTTTAACTAAGTAACTTCCCAAAGGAATTTTGCTATGAAATTTTAACCACATGTCAAGAATGGATATTATGAATTTTCTGAGGTGGAAACGAATTTTTTAAATGCTGGAGCATTTTTAAATTGAATTTCTCGTCAGATTCAATCAGAAATTGCTAGAAAATTATTGGAAATTCGAAAAATCAAAATTCCAACGCCATTATGCTTAAAATGTCATCCTCTATCATGGGTTAAAATATCAAAGCATTTCGAGCTGATTTGGGCACCCTTTGGAGGAGAGAGAAAGCCTATAGGAGAACTCAGAAGCCTTAAAAATTACGAAAACGCCCCTGACAATGACGAAACTGCTCCTCAGGCCCTGGAACACGCCGATCGGGCCGGAGTCTCTTACTGTTTGATGGAGATGGCTCTCACAACCTCGTAGACCTTAACCAGGGGGTCAAAATTTTGGGTATAACAGATTGCCCCCCGTCAACTGGACTTTGTAACAAATGTGAAAAGTCTGGTTGATGCTTGAGTGGTGCCCCAAAATTTTGGACTCCACAGAATCCTCCACGTTGTGTGAAACCGGGTTAACGATGCCCAGCAATTCGGAGGCGCTGACTACCTAAGCTACAAAGCATTGTCGAGCTTTTCTAAGGCGCTGACTACCTGAAGGTAATAATGAGGTAATGTCAGACTATTCTAAGGTGCCGACTACCTATAAGGATGATACGATGTCAAGCTATTCTAAGGCGTTGACTACCTAAAATGATGATATGCTGTCGAGCTATTCTAAGGCGCTGACTACCTAAAGTGATGAAAATGATGTCAAGCTATTCTAAGGCGTTGACTACCTGAAATGATGATATGTTGTCGAGCTATTTTAAGGCGCTGACCACCTAAAGTGATGAAAATGATGTCAAGCTATTCTAAGGCGTTGACTACCTAGAATGTGAAAACTGGATGCAAATGCAAGAATGCTGAAATGCTAATGACGCAAATGATGCTGATGCTGATGATAATGCCGATGGTGTTGATGATGCTGATGATGCTGATGATGCTCGGATGCTTCTAGGGGACCGAAACCCGTGCCGATGCTCCTGGCTGGACCCAATGTGGACTTATTGCCATCGCCCCCCAAGCCGGTGTGCAGGGATAACTCCTGGTAAAAACCCTGGGGACTTATTGCCTTTGCCCACCATTCGTTGATCCCAAAAATAAGTTGACATCGCAAAAGGAGGATTTATTGCCATCACCTCGCCAACTTTCTGTCGCCAGGTCTTGTGACGCGCCTGGATAATGCAACTAGGTCTTATGACGAGCCCATATGAATGAGATGAATGCAATGTGTTTAATGAGAGTGGGTAAGCTAAAAGGTAATGCTAGGTCTTACTACGAGCCTAAGGGAATGCAACTAGGTCTTATGACGAGCCTAAAGGGAGGTTCTAGGTCTTATGACGAGCCTAAAGGATGGTTCTAGGTCTTATGACGAGCCTAAGGGAATGCAACTAGGTCTTATGACGAGCCTAAAGGATGGTTCTAGGTCTTATGACGAGCCTAAAGGTGGGATCTAGGTCTTAAGACGAGCTTAAGGAATGCAACTAGGTCTTATGACGAGCCTAAGGAATGCAACTAGGTCTTATGACGAGCCTAAGGAATGCAACTAGGTCTTATGACGAGCCTAAGGAATGCAACTAGGTCTTATGACGAGCCTAAAGGTTGGATCTAAGTGAAAGTGAGCCGAGTGTATGGTGGGTCCAAAAGGATGTAGAAGGATTAGGGTTTATGTCGAACCTAGAGAAGGTAGGGCTCATGATGGGCCTGAGTGTGAAGGTAAGGCTCAAGGCGGGCCTGCGGGTGTTTGAGTGTGAAGGTAGGGCTTAGGACGGGCCTGCGGATGTTTGAGTGTGAAGGTAGGGCTTAGGACGGGCCTGAGGAAATTTGATGTAGAGGTAGGGCTCGAGACGGGCCTGTGGAAATTTGATGTGGAGGTAGGGCTCGAGACGGGCCTGTGTGATATGAAGAGGGTTTGACCCTTTGGGTTTTGGATTTTTGGGACTCAATCGGTGTCTTTGTTGCAATGTTGGGACCAACAATTGCCCCCAGTATTTTTCCTTAAGGCAATCCGAGTTTTTTAGGATTTTATGGCATTCGATCGGAACCATCGATTGCCCCCAGTATTTTCTTTGATTAACTGCACAAAACAAGTCTCACTCTCACAAGGTCAGGGTTTATCTTGATGTGGTGCTTTCTATCTACACTCAAAGTATTTGATGCTTGCGCTCGTACTCTCCTTTTGGGTCAAGACATCTCAACCATTGAATTTGACATTTGTTCGATTTACGCGTTCAACCTGTTACTTTCACGTGATTGGATACACAACTACTAAGTCGGAAGTCTTTTGAGCTTATAACGTGGCTATAGGGTGTAATGAAAGACAATGGGATGATGGAGGAATGTTTAGGATATGTGGAGCTATAAGGGTGACCAAAGCTGCAACTTGCACCTTCTCTCGGACTTGCTTTCTTTGTCCTGAAGTTGTTCTGGCTACTTCGTGATGACTTCGCTTGGGACTTGGAACTTTTGGATTGTTCCTTGCATCTTCTTCCTTTTTTCCGATTTTGGATTTCTTTGAGGCTTTTCAAGTTTGCCTTCCTTGAATCTCCTTTCCTTCGGGGTTCTTGTGTTTCCCGGTTTTGAACTTTGAGAGCTGCTTTTGATGTTAGCTCGTTTGGATCCTGTGTCACTTTGGGACCATTTGCGGATCGCCTCGTCACGCTGGTAGCGGTTTTGCTTCTTTGGACTTGTGAAGTTACTGTTCGGAAGTCGGGCTCCTTGCTTCCTTTGGTCACCGGGTCGGTTATTCATCATTGGCTGGCTTATTTCGTGGAGCCTGTAATGTTGTAAAAGAGGATGTATACAGAAAGCTCAGCGGGGGTACCTAGGGTTTAATATCAGGGTTCACAAGCTTTTGGTTGTGTGGTGCTGTACCTAGGTGCTTCGTCATCCCTAATAGTTGTGTATGCGTTCTTTGTTACTTTTCACAGGTTTAAGCGTAAATTTACAAATTATCTCCTTCGGTTGGAGTCATGCCGTTCACCTCACCTTTGGATGCGACCTCTCTGGAGTCGTGTAAAAATGACACGCTCTTTCGCTCTTAGTTTTACCGCTCAAGGCACTCTCGCGAAACGTTCACTCAGAGACTTGTTTGCGCATTTAAACAAAAGAAATAAACATTATCGCTCCTTAACTCAGATTGCCCCCAGTATCGTTGTGGGGTTTCCTTGACAAACCTTAGAATGCCCAAGTTTTTGTGGAGGGTGACCGCATGTGCGGTGAACAATGGTGGTGAGTGGTGATGTGGTGATTGCTGAGTGATTCTTTTTTTGGCGGCAGCAGCTCTTTTTTTTTTAATGAAATGGTAGAAATGACGGAACGCTGCGACATGTGGGATGGCTGTGGGGGAGGTAGCAAATGTGTGGATGGGTAGGCGGTTTTGTACAGGGGGTTTCGTGAAAGATGAAGGTTCTTACTCTTATATGCTTGTAGACATGCTTTAAAAGAGAGAGTTTTTCTTTCCTTTTTTTTCAGCACATGAATGGAAATATACTCATTAGAACACGAATCAAAGAAGAAATTTTATTGATAACCGAAAGAAGTAACAACGACATTGAGTACCAACTAAATGGGAGCGACAACTAAACTAACTACGAAAAGAAAGAGGCTATGTAAAACAGCCAAAGGAAAATAACAATGACTCCTAATGACCCCAAAGCGGAAGTAAATGACTAACTACCCCTGAACTATAATCTACTCTTCGAGGAACATCCAATCAGGTATCGCCTCCTCCTTTGCTGCACTTACCGTACCCTGTAAACATGAGGAACATGAGCACATGAGTAAAGATGATAGTTCAATTGCCGAAATGAAAGTTGGGTCTGTTAACGCACCAAGTCCTTGACGACCAGGATTCGCTGCCGGAGATAGAACGTCTGGGATTCCCTGGAGATCCTTGCGAGGCCCTTACCCTCTTGATAACCGTACTTCTCCATGATAACCTTCCCCGGTCCAACCTTAAGTTTCTGAAGAGAAGTTGGGTCGGACTGCTTGGTATAACACTGAACCTGCTCAGATGGGACGAACCCTCCTCTTCAACCATACAAACAGGCAACTCCTTCTGATGCGGTTCACCTCTAACGATATGAACCTTCCCATCCCTTTTGAACTTCAAACATTGATGCACCGTAGAGGGGACGGCCTTCAAATCTTGAAGGAAATCCCGTCCCAGAATCAGGTTGAAAGAATGGGGAATTTGCAGAACCAAAAACTTCACTGGGAACCACCGTCCCGAATTTGAGTGGAAGATCCAATAGGCCGAAGACATGTCTTGGGTTATCATCATACCCTCGTAACACTATTTGGCACGACTCAAATTTGTCGTAGCCCATACTTTCTCCACTTTCAGAGGACAGATGCTAACGTCTGCTCCCGTGTCAATGAGGACCTTTGGCACCTTGAAGGCCCCACACCAAACAGTAACATACAACGCTTTTTCCGAGTGCTCGGAGATCTCGCTATCGTGAAAACTGATCTCATCCTCCTGCTTTTGCCAAAGAGCCGCGACCATCCTTCCGGGGCTAAACTTTCCTCTGGCCCGCCCAAATGTTTGGCAATGGCCCGTCGGTGCTCTGGCGAGATCGTAAGCAAAGACTAGATGGCCATGGGGATGGTTGTTGCTTTCAGCTTCTGAAGCAGTTCTCGCTCACCTGGAATCTCCTCAGCCACTGGGGGAGACGACATTCGCTCCTCCCCTTGCGATGGTTTTTCAGGCGATCCGTAATGCTTGCCTGACCGAGTAACGTGAGCATTTGCTGGGACAAAGCTGACCGCGGACGTGGGCTTCCGTCCTGCCCCTCGTGTTGGCTTTTTGTCATCCCAGAAGACAGTAAAGGCAGCACACTGAAATTCAGATTCTGATGTCTCGAGGTCATCCAAACGCTGATATCCCTGATCGATGAGGTCCTGGATCCGATGTCTCAGCACTTTGCAATCATTGGTATCATGTCCTGCTAGCTGATGGTACATGCAAAATTGACTGAGTCTACTCCCCTTTCGCGTCTCTCCATGGCGAGGGATGAGCGGCTGTATTAGCCCCTCGTCCTGCAGCTCCTCGAAGGCCTGGCTTAAAGGACAACCAATGGGTGTGAATTCCCTTTCGGCTTTATGGGGCAGCTCCGGTTCCGGGGTTACATCGGATTTTCCTTCTTGGGCCAATAACAGAATTTTAGACCTTAAATTACGACAATTATCCGTGGAGTGGCCCGGGGGAGTAGATGGAAACGACAGAACTGCTCGGGATGCGCCCCCAGACGCCGCCCGCGAAACCGCGGGGCTTTAAGTCGGACTAACCCCTGCCCTAGAAGTACTCTCAGAATCTGACTCTGCGGCTGCTGCAGATCTACGACGGGCACCCGTGCGGCCTGCTCCGTTGCGGTCCTGGTTCTCCGGTGACTCGATCCCGCCCTCATCGGGGGCCAGATCTAAAGGGATGATTTCCCCGAGGGCATGAATGAGAGCTCTCGCTTCCCTTGCAGCCGACGCAAATCCTGAGCTCAGCTCTTCCAAAGCACTCCTGTGGACAAATTCTAACTCAGCTAGTTTCCCTATCAAATCCACGAGCAAAGCACTTCGATCGTTAACTCCAGCAGACGACATCCTAGCTGTAAGAGGTGCTGCTGTTGTAAGCAAAAAGATAAGTCAGCATTGCGAGAGTGAGACTGGGGCTAAACTTTGGAACTCAGGCCGAAGACTGGTGTGCCGTAATGAATGCCGGACTCCAAAATTTTGGGAGGGTCCGCTCTGGACCATACTTTGGGTTACAAGATTCGTTGGTCTTACGAGTGGGTTTTGCAAGAACCAGGCTTGTAGCGAGAATCAGCTTAGAGGATTTTTTTTGTGTTTTGGGGTGATCAGAGTATTTGGACTATGAAAACCCCTTAAATGTTTCATTTGGGCTGGAAGAGATCGATGGATCAGATATTGGGCCTGAGGCCCTGGAGAAAAGGAGTACATACACAGAAGTCCTACACAAGGAGGTGATGCAAATGTCCTCACAAAATGACTCAGTCCAACGGGTAGGGGTCAATCCGGAGAGGTGCTTGGGGCGCAGGCCCAGGTTACCACAAAGGAATAGGGCTTGCAGCTATTCTCTTTGGGCTTCCCCACTTTTTCACATCACCTAAAGGTGTGCGTCTACGGTCGGGTCTTTGACTGACCAAAATGGGCTAGGTAAGGGTACTGTCAGGAAAATGCTTGGGGCTAAAGCCCAGGTATTAAGGGGGTGTGGTTAGACGACCCTCCTCTTTCCCCCACTTATTCACATCACCTAAAAGGTGTGAGTCCCTGACAGGGGACCCTCAAACGGGTCCCGGGGTAGAACGGTTTGTTAGACCCTCGCTCTCATATGATGCAAGGTGCAAAAATTAAAGTGCGCACAGAAGTAAACAAGCAACATAGTAAAAGCCATAAATAAACATTTTCGAGTTAAGCCCTCTTTCTTAAAATTAAAAACAAGTTAAAATTAAGAAGTTTTCCCCAAAAAAAGTAAAAAGTAAAGTAGAGAGTCGCCAGTCTGTGAGCCTCGATTTTAAACCCTATCCTATGTTGAATAAAGTTGATTGGGATCTGATTGGGTTTTAGGTCCACTTATAGCCTAAGATTAATAACTATGTCATATAACAATAATTATTAAAAACCTAAGCTAGCTCACTGGAACCTATTATGAGTCGCCACCTAATTTTAACCTAGATCAAATTAGGAAAGGAGAGTTCGGGTTCGGGGGCTTGATATTCGACTTAATTAGGGTTCAATTACTTTCATTACCCTTCCTAGGTCGTTTTTCCTCTACTTAGTTTATTTACGGCTTATTACGAGTCGTTTTAACCTAAGTGCGCGAGCTTCTATTTTTTTTTGTTTTTAGCATTTTTTGACAGAGAATTAAAGTGAAATTAAGAGCTACCTAAACTAGGGTTTCGGAGGCAGAATTAGGTCAAATTTGCTTACGTCCGTAGCCACGGACCAAACGTCCGAGACCACGGACCCCAGTTAACCTAAATATACAGAAAAGTCGAAATTAAAGGAAAACAAGAAATTTGCAAAGTCCGGGGCACGGACATGATGTCCGTGGGCACGACATTATTAGAAAAACCTAAATTTTGAATTTTTAAAATCCCGCCGCCGTCCGTGGGCGTCCGAGTTACGGACAGGGAGTCCGGGACCCCGGACACGACGTCCGTGGGTGCGGACAGCCCTCGGACGGCGGCTTTGAGGCTGTTCCCGAAGGTGTTTTCGGCTCAAATTTTATGGGTGCGTAGCCTGAAAGATGTACAATACGTTAGTGGTCGAAAGTTCTCAATTTGAATTCGAATTATGCACGAAACTTGGTAAACAAGTTATTGGACAGAAGCTTGAATAAACAGCAATACAGAAGCGTACGAAGGTTAGTTTGAGCCCAAATTTGAGGCAAGACAGATAATACCGTGGTGAATCAGGGAAGTGGAGTTTCTACCTGTTTTACCTTCGGATTCACAACGTTTCTTCACACGGGATTCGTCGAGTGCTCCGTTGATGGCAGACCGAGAGGATTTCGACCAAGCTTCTGGTTGTTGGTTGTTCTTGCGTTCTTCACGTTTTAGAGGTGTTTTTGTGAGGTTTTGATGATTATTGGTGCTTTGGGGATTGGAAAACGGTTTAGATGGTGATTTCGGGGGATTTTCAGTATGATTTGGGTGGCCGGGGGTGTTGGAAAAACGTGAGAGAGAGAGGAGGCCGTGTTTTCTGACTCTCTAGGGTTCTTCAGTATGTGAGGTTCTCCTTTATCCAAAAACCTATCCCCTTATATAGACTTTCTTAAAGATAAAGAGAATCTAGTAAAAGTAAGATTTTCGATATTTTAACTAAGTAACTTCCCAAAGGAATTTTGCTATGAAATTTTAACCACATGTCAAGAATGGATATTATGAATTTTCTGAGGTGGAAACGAATTTTTAAATGCTGGAGCATTTTTAAATTGAATTTCTCGTCAGATTCAATCAGAAATTGCTAGAAAATTATTGGAAATTCGAAAAAAATCAAAATTCCAACGCCATTATGCTTAAAATGTCATCCTCTATCATGGGTTAAAATATCAAAGCATTTCGAGCTGATTTGGGCACCCTTTGGAGGAGAGAGAAAGCCTATACGAGAACTCAGAAGCCTTTAAAAATTACGAAAACGCCCCTGACAATGACGAAACTGCTCCTCAGGCCCTGGAACACGCCGATCGGGCCGGAGTCTCTTACTGTTTGATGGAGATGGCTCTCACAACCTCGTAGACCTTAACCAGGGGGTCAAAATTTTGGGTATAACACTTACTAATTCATTTCCATTGGCTCCTTAGTCACAAGTTCACAAGCTTGTTTAAATTCTTTTTCCTAGGTTATATAACCCATTACATATTGTAAGGTCTAAGCTACATTTAGTATTGTAACACCCCTAATCCTAATCCTGTAATAATATCGCAAGTCGTAGCATAACAAAATATAATTCACAGCGGAAAATAAAACTAACTAATGTTGGTGTTACACGCCGTTGCCCACCCATGTGAGTAACAAGGCAACCTTAATCCATCCATCAACTTCAACTCCTCACCGCTGTGATGACGAGATACTGAGCAACCTTAAACTTACAATCCAAATCCAAACTAAACAATTGAGCAACTAAACCCAATACAACAGAACTCCATACTACAGTACACATTAAAACTAAAGGAGTACTTCATTAAAATACATCAAACTACATAGCGTCCCGCTCTCCGGTTTCGTATCTCTTCTCAGTAACCTGAAATGATTTGCCCATTGAAGGGCTCAGCAAACGATATGTTGGTATGCTAAATGTAGTCTTAAAGCATCTAGATCCCTTAAGTCGTTTAGCCATCTTGATATTAGATTCATTACATGCTGTACCAGTTTATAATAATAATAACAACTGTAATTGTTTAAATAAACACAATATAGTTCACCTAACAATATCATCACATAATAGTAAGCAACAACCAAATAACCAATAACCGATAATCATTAACAGTAACCAAACAAGATACGCATATTAATTAACTATACTTGTTAGTTGGCCACATGGCCCTTATCCTTTTAACCAATCACTTAAACTTTCCAATTAATTTCCACCTCAGGCGTCATGTTAGGACAACCCTTAATAACTTACTAATGGGCAGTAGTCCCCTGGGTTCCAAAGGAACCGTTGCCAGCTGACCTTATGGCCCTGGATAATTTATTTGCCTTAAAGGCGACCAATTCGGTAGAAACCTATGCACCAACAGTAGTGCCCTCTGCCATCATTGAATGTGGATAATGGATTCCCTTGAGTGACTCTTGATAGTAGTCCCTCGTAGTGATCACGATCCGCAACCAGATAGTCAAAACTAGCTGGATTCCTCTCTTTATGAGTTAGCCCTTTTGTCAGTGATACAATATCCAATTCTTGAGTTAAGACTATAACAGTTGACCATCAGTTAGGTTCCCGTAATGAAATACCCCAAACCTTAATATATTGTATAAACACTTAAATATGAGTCTTAGAAACATTAGTAAACAAATTTAAACAAAAGAAAACATAAAATGTGCTTTAAAGTCAATAAGAGCCAAAAGGTGCTCTAAGCTTGGGATAAACTTGGTTAAGACCTAATGAAATACCAAGACCTCATTTATACACTAATGAACATATTTAACCAATTACCAAAGAAAACCAAGCTTGAAAACAAGTTTAAACACAAAATGTGCTTTAAGGAGTCTTAAAGCACATTTTTGAAAAATTGTCTTGTAAATGAGTTTTGAGTGGCTAGATGTCCATCATTACTCTTAAATATATATGTGTACTATATAATATCACATTTGGATGTCTATATCAATGGGAAATCAAAAATTTCACTTCTATGTGCCTTGTTTTCATGAATAGTGATTTTTATAAGCTATTTTGTAACATATGTTGTATAAGTAATTAAATTGACAAATAAAGACTATAATACCCTCACATTACTATGGGGGCCGGTTTTTAAGGTTGGTGACACACCACCCTTGTTAGCTTGTTAAGAAAATAAATAAAACTACTTAAGTACCTTTTTACTTTATAAAGTATAAATATCTTCAAAAGCAAATTCTATCTCATTCTCTCATTTCTTCCTTGTATTCACACGGCTCCACACCCTCTTCTTCCTTCTCTTCCACGGTAATACCACACCACCTCCATTAAACCTCTTCTTTGATCTCTTGTAAAATCTAGCTCACTTGTTCAAATCAAAAACAAACACCACCAATCTCTTCCTCTCATCAAGCTCTTCATTTCTATCTTCTTAAAATTCCAAGACCACCATTTCGGTGCCATGGAGTTCCACCATTGAAGGAGCTTGAGCTTGTATTTTTACATATTGTTACTCTCCTTTGCTTCTAGGTAAGGAATCTCAAATAAAAACTTCATTTCCTTCATGTTTTTGTGGTAACCGAAAATACATATTGAAGGAGCTCTTTGTGTGACTTTGTTCTAGCTTCATTCCAACTCTTCATGGACTAGGTGGAGTCCTCTCTTGTTAGATATTCAAACTCTCTTCAAAGAGCAAGGTAAAACAACTACATTAATGTTTTTGAAACAATGTAAAATTAGGGTTTACAATGAGATGAAGCTTATAGCTTGAATACTCATTATAATGTTTGTATATTGTTTAGAACTTGTCAAAGAATCAAATACCCTACCGGTTTTTAAAGGAAACAAGAAAGAAGTTATTTGCAAGAGAGGTAAATCTACTAACCTAATGTTGTTTAATGCCTTAGGAGAAATGAGCTTATAATGCTTGTTAAAACTACCTAAAGAGCAAATGGTGAATGACTTAGTAAAGTGTTCTCAAGAGCTTAGTAAAAGGCATATGTGTTGTTGAGTGTATTTGCAGGTTAAAGGCAAATATATTGTGGAAATTCAGTGTTTATGATTTATGCATCTTAAGGGCCTAAGAGCCATGTCATTTAAGGGCCTAAGTGCCATGCAATTTAAATTATGCACTATATTGTGATGTAGTGCTTTATGAGTGGAGTTTGTGTCTAATAAGTGCTTGATGGATTTTTAGTGTTCTTGGTTGTTTGTTGGTAAAAACAATGTGTTTTGGTTTAGTAATGTTCTAGGAGAACCTATGTCGAAATTTAGGTAATAAATGAGAAGTTCTAAGAGTTAAAATGAGTTTGATAAGTTTGTTTAGATTGGTTAAGTGTTGTTCTTGTAAGAAACATGCATTAAGGTGATTTAGGATGTCACAAGGACTTAGGCATGAGCTTGAGGTTTTAGTATGTACCAAAGTCATTTTGGACTTAGATAAAGACTTAGGCAAACTTTGGTAAAATAAGGAGAAAGTGTAAACTTGGAAAAGAATTTCAAGAATGACATAAGGAGTTAGTTGTGAGAAATAGTGCTTAAGAGATGATGTTAAGATGAGGAGAAAGCATTTTGGGATAGTAGTTATCATAGGTGAGAAACACCATTTAGAAACCTAGTATAAAATGTTGTAAGTGTTAAGGAATTTTACAAGGAAATAAGTAAAGGCTTAAGGAATTAGAAAATGAGTTTTATGAGTGTTTAAGGATGTCTTAAGGTGTATTTGAAGTGCCTAAATGAGGTTAGGGTGTACTAGGGTATATGGGGTGAAGTTTGGAGTTGAATGTAAAAAGGAAAACAAGGGTCTGGGCCAGACCGAACTTGCGACCGAACTTGCAAGGTCGGTCGAGCCCAGTTTACCCTGCGAGAATTGGCTTCTGGAATGGACCGACCTTGGGGACCGGACTTGCAAGGTCGGTCGGGCTTGTATTTTGTGTACGGATTGAGTTACTGGAATCGACCGAACATAGGACCGGACTTGGCAAGTTCGGTCGGGCTAAATTTTCAAAGGGAAGAAACTCTCGGGAAAGACCGAACATGCGACCGAACTTACAAGGTCGGTCGGAGTAGAAAATTTTGACGGAAATGTGTTCTGGAATCGACCGAACTTGGGTAAGTTCGGTCGGTAAGGTCGGTCGGACCTAAACTTGTAAAAAAAAAACAGAAAAGAATGTGACCTATGTAGTTAACCCTAGGGTGTATAATGAAGGTAACCTAGGGTAAGATAGACATTAAAACATGTCATACAATCATGTTAAATACTTAGTAAGTTTGAAGTTAAATAAATAATTAACCGACGTTATTAACTATGTATAGGAGTGACCTACGGAGGAAACCAAACGAGGCAAGGACCAAGGTATGGTTTTCTTGCAGTCTGTTGTCTACCGGTTTACACCGGCTTGTGTGTTGTATGTTTTTCTGTGTGTTTATGACGTTATAAGATCTAAACATGTAATGAGTTTACAGTTGTTCATATTATTGTGATGTTATGTTGTGACTCATTTCCCTTGTGTGTGTCTAACATGACTTACCACCTATTGTGTATTGGTTGTTAAGTTCCACCATGAACTTCTAACAAGTGTTAACTGGGAAGTGAGGAATCCGGTTGTCCGGTCATGCATGTAAGTTAAGAGTAGATATCTGAATCAGATTCGACTCTTATGTTGTTAAGATTGTTCTCCTTAATTTGGCGTTCGATCTCCCGCTAGCTTCTTCCAAAGCTTACCTATTCTGACTTATGATCGGTTTAGTGGGAACATGTGTTTGTGTGGTGTGTTCGGGTCACTAAATCCGAACCATCTGTGACTTAAGTTACTCGTTCGTCTAACAGAACGGTAATGAGTGTGTTTAACGAGCTTAACATGAGAGTGAATCACTCTCTAGGCTCTTGTGTTATTTGACCCTTGTGGTTTGTTATTGTGGAACGAAGATCCACCGTGTATGTGTTGTGCTGTGCACTATTGATGCTATGCCCATGTTATGTTATGTTATGTATATAAATGAATGCCATGTTATCATGACAATTAGTTGCGCGTATCCCGGTAGCCGATGGGCTGCGCGTTAACCATACCAGCCAAGGGTTGCTGACCCCCTCGGGGGATCCATATTTCTTATACTGCAGGATGAGGATCGAAGAAGCGGAGTGGCTCTAGATCCTAGGAAGTGATTTACTTTTGTATACTTTTGGGATGATGGCCCGGGATGCGCCTGTGCTCCCGTGGCGTTATATATTTGGTTGTTGCAGTTAACAGTGATGTGATACAGTGAAGAATATGTAAACACTCGGTATTGTATATGATGTATTTATGGTTTAGTTTTATGCTCGGGAGTCTGATCATCAGACCGGTACACTTGTATTTATTCTGCCTTGTCAACCACGTGGGTGGTTGACGGCGTTGTAGCACCGAAGCGTTAGTTACTGTTTAGTTATTCTTTTCCGCTGCGATTTCATTTAGTGTTATGTGCGTAGTAGGGGTGTTACAAAAAGTGGTATCAGAGCGAAGTATCGCTCTGATGACTAGAATACCAGCTTAGGTAATACCGAGTTAGGAAACCTAACTACATTTACCTCAGTGAACATTATGGAAAAGTTAACCACTAACTAAGTGTGGAGATACCTTATTGTCGGGAAGCGTTACAACCGTTGGACCGATAAGTGTGCAAGCATATTGCTAATGAATATTCATGTGAATACAGATGGCAGGTAGACCGCGTGGTAGAGGTCCGCGGAAGTGGTACCGGTAATGTGGGTGACCAGGGCGAGAATACTACGGCCCAGGTTATGGCTGAGGCTGTAGCAGCCGCTGTAGCCCAGATGGTACCCCAGCTTGTGGCTGCGATACAGCAGGGCAAATGCCCGGTTCAACCACCACCGCCACCGCCACGAGAGACCAATTGGGTCAAGGCATTGGCAGACTTGAGACCCCCTTGTTTCATGGGGAGACCGACCCGTAAGCTGGAGGCGTACATCTCCGAGTTGGAGACCGCCTACGAGACCTTGGCTGTACCCGCAGAGGCTAAGGTCCGTCTTGCCGCTTACTACCTGAAGGGTTCGGCACAAAACTGGTGGAAGCTTGTGAGAGAGGACCGGATGGCGGATCCTCAGTTTGGATGGAGGGAGTACACGGCTCTGCTGCGAGCCAAATACTACCCTGTGCACGTTCAAGAGGCCAAGCGCCTGGAGCTGGATAGTCTGAGACAGGGGGACAAGGTGTCGGTTGATGAGTATTACACTGCATTCACCGGCCTCGTCCACCTGTTACCGGACCTGGGATACTCGAACCGGGTGCTGGTAAACCGTTTCTATAACGGTCTCAGCCACCGTCTTCGCTATGGGATGGGGCCAGCTGAGTATACTACCTTGCAGGTAATTTAAATAAAGAGTGATGTGAATATGTGTAGTCTACAAGTGAGTATTGATGTGAGTTTGTGAGTATGTATTGCGGGGCATGACTGACCATCCTAAATTCAGGAGTGCTATCATGCCGCTGCTAAGGTGGAGATCACCGTCCGTCTGAGGGACGAGGAGAATGCGCACAAGCGCAAGGCCACGAGCGAGGGCCAGAGTCCGCAGGGGTACGGGGGAGGAAAGAAGAAGAAGAAACCTTATTCCCAACCCCAGAAGAGTCAGCACCAGGGTGACAAGGGCCAAGCCCAAACCACCACAGCTGAGGAGCCACTGAAGCTCACATATGCTTATGCGGCGAAGCCCCTACGCTCTTACCCACCTAAGGGTAATTATTTAATCTTGTGTGATAAGTGAAGTGTATGTTGATAAGTTGTGAAACAAGTACTGAGTGTGTATTGTATTAGCAGCTAGCACGGGCTCTGGACCGGAGCGCCACTATTACTGTAAGTGGTGCAATGGAGACCACCCCGGCAAAGACTGCAAGGGAAATGAGGTGCAGTGTCGCTACTGCGAGAAGTGGGGTCACCGTGACCACGAGTGTTACCGGAACCCCAACAGCAGAGTTAACAAGCCCAGAGGGCAGTGGAAGGGTAAGGCCACAGCAGCTATTGATGGCCCGAAGACGGCTAACCAGCCACCCACAGATCAGAGGCACACTGATTCCCAGAAGGGGAAGGGGTCGGGACCTAGCAAGGCCGCCCTGAATGTGGTGGACCGGTCTGAGGCGCCAGGGCCCTCTTCTAGACCAGGTACCGCCTAAACTGTTGAATGTAATAAGTGATTGCATACCGCATTTCATGCATGTGTATTAATGAGTCCAAGCGTATTATCATGTAAGTAAAGAGTTAAAGAATAGTGTGAAAGACACCTAATTAGATGATTCTAAACTTAAAGGAACCTTCAATATATGTTATCCAATCCCACCCACACCAAACCCTGAAGAAACCACCATCAACATCACCGACTTTCCAATGGAGCAATGTCAGGTTATCCAGCCAGGTATGATACTTTTAAATGGATACCTGACACCGGAAGCACAAATCCATGTCATCAGACGATGCGACGAACTTGGAGCTAAACCTGGAGGTTTCTACACACCTGAATATCCGAACGGATCAAGAATGCAATTGAAGATGATGTGCATGGGTAAGGACTGGAACCCTTACACCAAGTCATATCAAGAAGTGCGAGCTGAAGATGGAGCAAAAGTACCACGTATACCTGAGGAGTTCCATGCGGTTGTTAATCACGCCGTGGGAATTGCTCAACAAGTTGAAACGGATTCGATTCCAAATGTGGAAGCAGATTTGTGTATTGTGAACTTCTACCAGAAAGGTGGACGGTTAGGTTTACACCAAGATAAGGACGAGTCACCCGAGTCTCTAAGTAAGGGAGTACCCGTGGTGTCTTGGTCCATTGGTGATACCGCAGTGTTTGTGTATGGCGAGCAGAAGCGTGCTGATCTCGCAAGAAAGTTAATACTAAAGTCAGGAGACGTGTTAATCATGGGTGGGCAGTCAAGGATGCTATATCATGGCATCAGGAAGATCAAACTGAATACCGCACCGTCGGCAGTGATCAATGCCACACACATGAAACCCGGACGTTTGAATTTGACCTTCAGACAATTCTAAAGCCTTGTATAATTCTGTAATGTGTTAAGCCAGTATATGTTAAGGAAGTTATGTATGTGTTAAGTTATATCAACCATGTAAACCAACAATGTTGTAAAGAGAAGGTGTTAATGAATAAAGTGGAGTTATTGAAGTATATCAACCGTGTTGTTACCCAGTACTTATTAGTTTGCCAATGAATTAGGCTGTGCACTCGGAACGGGAGGTACACTGAGTGTCTGCAATGAGGCAGAAGCCGGCAAGAGCGGCACAATCCTCACCGGTACCTTTCCAGTGAATGGCGTGGACGCATCGATCTTGTTCGACTCTGGAGCCTCACACACATTTATTTCGCTATCTTTTGCGAAGAGGCTGGGGTTAGATGGAGATGAGATGCCAGACTTCTTGGTCACTCTCCCATCGAAAGAGCGGATCAGGTGTACCCGCTACCACCGAGATGCTGTTGTACGAATCAGAGGTGAAGAGTTTCCGATCGACTTGATAGAGTTCGACGGACTTGGATTTGATGTGATTGTCGGGATGAACTGGTTGGAGCGGTACAAGGGCAGAATCCTGTGTGCCGAGCATCGACTGCTTCTTCGGAGTCCATCTGGGGTTACCATATCATACCGCCAGAGGCCCAGGGAGCCTTCGACTCAGATCATCACCGCCATGGCCATGTATCGTGAGTTACGACGAGGGAGTGATGTATACCTCTGCTATGTCCAGGACATAGAGAGAGACCCTGAGTTTAGCCCAGATGTGCCGGTAGTGTCGGAGTTTCCTGATGTATTTCCTAAGGAACTGCCGGGCATGCCGCCAGCACGAGAGGTTGAGTTTGAGATCGACTTAGTTCCGGGCACTGGACCCATTGCGAAAGCACCTTATCGTATGGCTCCAGCAGAGATGACAGAGCTCAAGGAGCAGCTGAGAGACCTACTCGACAAGGGCTTTATCCGCCCTAGTGTTTCACCATGGGGAGCGCCGGTCCTCTTCGTGAAGAAGAAGGACGGTAGCCTCCGCCTGTGTATTGACTATCGAGAGCTGAATGCTGTTACGGTGAAGAACCGTTACCCTTTACCACGCATCGACGATCTATTTGATCAGCTGAGGGGAGCATCAGTATTCTCCAAAATAGACTTACGTTCCGGATACCATCAGATTGCCATCCGTGACAGTGATATCAAGACAGCTTTCAGAACGAGGTATGGGCATTATGAGTTCACAGTTATGCCGTTTGGCTTATCAAATGCACCAGCTAAGTTCATGGACTTAATGAACCGTTTGTTCCAAGATCAGTTGGACAAGTCAGTGGTAGTCTTCATCGATGATATTCTTGTGTATTCTAAATCAAGAGGTGAGCACGAAAGCCACCTGAGAAATGTGTTACAAACATTGAGGAGGAATCAGTTGTATGCAAAGTTTTCGAAATGTGAATTTTGGTTGAACCAAGTATCCTTCCTTGGACATGTGATTTCTGAGGCCGGGATCGCTGTCGATCCGGCAAAGATAGATGCAGTGCGCACCTGGCCTAGGCCGAAGACAGTTACCGATATCAGGAGCTTCCTCGGTCTGGCAGGTTATTATAGGAGGTTTGTGAGGGACTTCTCCAGTGTCTCGAAGCCGATGACTTCCTTAATGAAGAAGGATGCACCATTCGAGTGGACAGTCGACTGTGAGAGTTCTTTCACGAGTCTCAAGGATGCTCTGACATCTGCACCAGTCCTGACTATACCAGACGGTCCAGATGGTTTTGAGGTCTACTGCGACGCATCAGGCAGAGGTATGGGTTGTGTATTGATGCAGCACGGGAAGGTCGTAGCATACGCCTCCCGTCAGCTGAAGAAGCATGAGGAGAACTACCCTACCCACGATTTAGAATTGGGTGCCATTGTCTTCGCATTGAAGATATGGCGACATTATTTGTATGGGGTAAGTGTGACGATTTATTCTGACCACAAAAGCTTAAAGTACTTGTTCACTCAGAAAGAGTTGAACATGAGGCAAAGAAGGTGGGTTGAATTTCTGAATGACTACGATATTAATCTGCAATATAAAGAGGGTAAGGCAAATGTGGTAGCTGACGCACTGAGTCGCCGAGCACACTCTCTCCATTCGCTAGTCTCCCATACTGGCTTGGTTGAAGAGGTGCGGAGTGCTCAGATGAATCAGTATATGCTGGAGATCCGGCAGAAGCTTATTGACGGCACATTCGAGGGTCAGAAGTACGACTTCAGACTCCACGATGATGACCTGATTAGGCTGAATGGCCGATTGTGTATACCTAGGAGTGGCGCTGAGTTGAAGGAGCGCATATTGAGTGAATCCCATTGTTCTACTACTTCGATTCACCCCGGAGCTTCAAAGATGTATAAGAGTATGAAAAGGTATTTTTGGTGGACTGGAATGAAGAAGATGTAAGTGATTATGTGTTGAGGTGTCTCACTTGCCAGAAGGTCAAGTTTGAGCACCGACGGCCTGGTGGTATGGTACAGCCAATGCCAGTGCCTGAGTGGAAGTTCCATGATATCTCCATGGACTTTGTAGTAGGGCTTCCGCCTACAAGGGGAGGTCTGAATATGATATGGGTTGTAGTTGACCGACTGACCAAGGTGGCCCGATTCATTCCGATGAAGGACACTTGGAAAGTGGCAAGATTGGCAGAACTCTTTGATAAGGAAATTGTAAGACATCATGGTGTACCGAAAACGATTGTATCTGACAGAGATACCAGATTCTTATCCAGATATTGGAAGTCTACACGAGAGGCATTGGGTACTGAACTGAAATTGAGTACAGCGTTTCACCCACAGACCGATGGTCAGAGTGAGCGCACCATTCAGACACTTGAGGATATGCTACGTGCTTGTGCACTTGACTTTCAGACCAGCTGGATTGATAGGTTACATCTGATCGAGTTTAGTTACAACAACAGTTACCACGCTTCGATCAAGATGTCTCCCTTCCAGGCCTTGTACGGTAGACCATGCCGCACGCCATTATGCTGGGATGAGTCGAGTGAGACGGTCATTATAGGACCAGAGTATCTTGAACAAGTCCAGGAGAAGTTCGCCAGATCCGGGCTAACATGAAGGCAGCTCAGGATAGACAGAAGTCGTACGCAGATGTGCGCAGACGTGACCTGGAGTTCGCCGTGGGCGATCAGGTATTTTTGAGAGTATCCCCCATGAAGGGAGTATTCCGTTTTGGCCAGAAGGGCAAGTTGAGCCCAAAATATGTGGGGCCTTATGTTGTGACGGAGCGGATCGGCCCGGTAGCCTATAGACTAGACCTACCCGCCGAGCTGGGCAAGGTACATGATGTATTTCATGTGTCCCAGTTGAAGAAGTATATGTCTCATCCGTCTCATGTGCTTCAGCCTGAAAGGCTAACCTTAGAGCCGACCATGCGATCAGTGGAGACTCCGGTACGGATTCTGGATACTAAGACTCGAGACACTCGCCATAAGTCCGTGAGACTGGTGAAAGTTCTTTGGTCTAACCAGGACGTTGAGGAGGCCACTTGGGAGCTGGAAGATAAGATGAAGGCGAAGTACCCGTCATTGTTTACTTCTTAGTCCTTATGTGTATAGGGTACGGGGCGTACCCCTTTTTAAGGGGGGTAGAGCCGTTTCGGTTATGTGTGTACGACGTGTATTTGAATACATCGTCTATGTTATGTTGTTATGTTACAGACCGTTGTGTCTGAATGATGTGGATAATGTTGTATGGACCTTGCGTCCAATGTTATGTACCCGATGTTATGTTTTATGGACCTGGTGTCCAATGTATGTAAGTGGTTGTTAATGATGTATGGAAGTATTGTTTATAAGTATTCCCGTGTTCTAATATTTAGGATATGTGGAAGTATGAACTTTGAGGGCAAAGTTCTTTTAAGGGGGGTAGATTGAAATACCCCAAACCTTAATATATTGTATAAACACTTAAATATGAGTCTTAGAAACATTAGTAAACAAATTTAAACAAAAGAAAACACAAAATGTGCTTAAAGTCAATAAGAGCCAAAAGGTGCTCTAAGCTTGGGATAAACTTGGTTAAGACCTAATGAACTTACCAAGACCTCATTTATACACTAATGAACATATTTAACCAATTACCAAATAAAACCAAGCTTGAAAACAAGTTTAAACACAAAATGTGCTTTAAGGAGTTTAAAGCACATTTTTGAAAAATTGTCTTGTAAATGAGTTTGAGTGGCTAGATGTCCATCATTACTCTTAATATATATGTGTACTATAATATCACATTTGATGTCTATATCAATGGGAAATCAAAAATTTCACTTCTATGTGCATTGTTTTCATGAATAGTGATTTTTTATAAGCTATTTGTAACATATGTTGTATAAGTAATTAAATTGACAAATAAAGACTATAATACCCTCACATTATTATTGGGGGCCGGTTTTTAAGGTTGGTGACACACCACCCTTGTTAGCTTGTTAAGAAAATAAATAAAACTACTTAAGTACCTTTTTACTTTATAAAGTATAAATATCTTCAAAAGCAAATTCTATCTCATTCTCTCATTTCTTCCCTTGTATTCACACGGCTCCACACCCTCTTCTTCCTTCTCTTCCACGGTAATACCACACCACCTCCATTAAACCTCTTCTTTGATCTCTTGTAAAATCTAGCTCACTTGTTCAAATCAAAAACAAACACCACCAATCTCTTCCTCTCATCAAGCTCTTCATTTCTATCTTCTTAAAATTCCAAGACCACCATTTTGGTGCCATGGAGTTCCACCATTGACGGAGCTTGAGCTTGTATTTTTACATATTGTTACTCTCCTTTGCTTCTAGGTAAGGAATCTCAAATAAAAACTTCATTTCCTTCATGTTTTTGTGGTAACCGAAAATACATATTGAAGGAGCACTTTGTGTGACTTTGTTCTAGCTTCATTCCAACTCTCCATGGACTAGGTGGAGTCCTCTCTTGTTAGATATTCAAACTCTCTTCAAAGAGCAAGGAAAAACAACTACATTAATGTTTTTGAAACAATGTAAAATTAGGGTTTACAATGAGATGAAGCTTATAGCTTGAATACTCATTATAATGTTTGTATATTGTTTAGAACTTGTCAAAGAATCAAATACCCTACCGGTTTTTAAAGGAAACAAGAAAGAAGTTATTTGCAAGAGAGGTAAATCTACTAACCTAATGTTGTTTAATGCCTTAGGAGAAATGAGCTTATAATGCTTGTTAAAACTACCTAAAGAGCAAATGGTGAATGACTTAGTAAAGTGTTCTCAAGAGCTTAGTAAAAGGCATATGTGTTGTTGAGTGTATTTGCAGGTTAAAGGCAAATATATTGTGGAAATTCAGTGTTTATGATTTATGCATCTTAAGGGCCTAAGAGCCATGTCATTTAAGGGCCTAAGTGCCATGCAATTTAAATTATGCACTATATTGTGATGTAGTGCTTTATGAGTGGAGTTTGTGTCTAATAAGTGCTTGATGGATTTTTAAGTTTTCTTGGTTGTTTGTTGGTAAAAACAATGTGTTTTGGTTTAGTAATGTTCTAGGAGAACCTATGTCGAAATTTAGGTAATAAATGAGAAGTTCTAAGAGTTAAAATGAGTTTGATAAGTTAAGAGGTGTTTAGATTGGTTAAGTGTTGTTCTTGTGTAAGAAACATGCATTAAGGTGATTTAGGATGTCAAAAGGACTTAGGCATGAGCTTGAGGTTTTAGTATGTACCAAAGTCATTTTGGACTTAGATAAAGACTTAGGCAAACTTTGGTAAAATAAGGAGAAAGTGTAAACTTGGAAAAGAATTTCAAGAATGACATAAGGAGTTAGTTGTGAGAAATAGTGCTTAAGAGATGATGTTAAGATGAGGAGAAAGCATTTTGGGATAGTAGTTATCATAGGTGAGAAACACCATTTAGAAACCTAGTATAAAATGTTGTAAGTGTTAAGGAATTTTACAAGGAAATAAGTAAAGGCTTAAGGAATTAGAAAATGAGTTTTATGAGTGTTTAAGGATGTCTTAAGGTGTATTTGAAGTGCCTAAATGAGATTAGGGTGTACTAGGGTATATGGGGTGAAGTTTGGAGTTGAATGTAAAAAGGAAAACCAGGGTCTGGGCCAGACCGAACTTGCGACCGAACTTGCAAGGTCGGTCGAGCCCAGTTTACCCTGCGAGAATTGGCTTCTGGAATGGACCGACCTTGGGGACCGGACTTGCAAGGTCGGTCGGGCTTGTATTTTGTGTACGGATTGAGTTACTGGAATCGACCGAACATAGGACCGGACTTGGCAAGTTCGGTCGGGCTAAGTTTTCAAAGGGAAGAAACTCTCGGGAATAGACCGAACATGCGACCGAACTTACAAGGTCGGTCGGAGTAGAAAATTTTGACGGAAATGTGTTCTGGAATCGACCGAACTTGGGTAAGTTCGGTCGGTAAGGTCGGTCGGACCTAAACTTGTAAAAAAAAAAACAGAAAGGAATGTGACCTATGTAGTTAACCCTAGGGTGTATAATGAAGGTAACCTAGGGTAAGATAGACATTAAAACATGTCATACAATCATGTTAAATACTTAGTAAGTTTGAAGTTCAATAAATAATTAACCGACGTTATTAACTATGTATAGGAGTGACCTACGGAGGAAACCAAACGAGGCAAGGACCAAGGTATGGTTTTCTTGCAGTCTGTTGTCTACCGGTTTACACCGGCTTGTGTGCTGTATGTTTTTCTGTGTGTTTATGACGTTATAAGATCTAAACATGTAATGAGTTTACAGTTGTTCATATTATTGTGATGTTATGATGTGACTCATTTCCCTTGTGTGTGTCTAAGATGACTTACCACCTATTGTGTATTGGTTGTTAAGTTCCACCATGAACTTCTAACAAGTGTTAACTGGGAAGTGAGGAATCCGGTTGTCTGGTCATGCATGTAAGTTAAGAGTAGATATCTGAATCAGATTCGACTCTTATGTTGTTAAGATTGTTCTCCTTAATTTGGTGTTCGATCTCCCGCTAGCTTCTTCCAAAGCTTACCTATTCTGACTTATGATCGGTTTAGTGGGAACATGTGTTTGTGTGGTGTGTTCGGGTCACTAAATCCGAACCATCTGTGACTTAAGTTACTCGTTCGTCTAACAGAACGGTAATGAGTGTGTTTAACGAGCTTAACATGAGAGTGAATCACTCTCTAGGCTCTTGTGTTATTTGACCCTTGTGGTTTGTTATTGTGGAACGAAGATCCACCGTGTATGTGATGTTGAGCTGTGCACTATTGATGCTATGCCCCATGTTATGTTATGTTATGTATATAAATGAATGCCATGGTATCATGACAATTAGTTGCGCGTATCCCGGTAGCCGATGGGCTGCGCGTTAACCATACCAGCCAAGGGTTGCTGACCCCCTCGGGGGATCCATATTTCTTATACTGCAGGATGAGGATCGAAGAAGCGAGTGGCTCTAGATCCTAGGAAGTGATTTACTTTTGTATACTTTTGGGATGATGTCCCGGGATGCGCCTGTGCTCCCGTGGCGTTATATATATTTGGTTATTGCAGTTAACAGTGATGTGATACAGTGAAGAATATGTAAACACTCGGTATTGTATATGATGTATTTATGGTTTAGTTTTATGCTCGGGAGTCTGATCATCAGACCGGTACACTTGTATTTATTCTGCCTTGTCAACCACGTGGGTGGTTGACGGCGTTGTAGCACCGAAGCGTTAGTTACTGTTTAGTTATTCTTTTCCGCTGCGATTTCATTTAGTGTTATGTGCGTAGTAGGGGTGTTACACGTAATACCTAAAGGTCACCTAGTCTTGTTTGAGTTTAGATGTATAAACTTCCAGTCATAAGACGTTCGCGCAAAATAAAACGCAATGGTGTCGAGCAATACAGTATGCAAGATAATATACATAAATCACAGATATCGCTCTTAGCAATTAAACACACAACGTCTGGACCTCAGGAAAATCCTTAGGACATTCAGACCACACAATTAACATGCCGTTCACCATGTAAATTGCTAGCTTGACAGTACACGCTTAGTAGTTTCTCCCCGTAACGCTGTTATATGTACATGCAATACCGGGTAACGTTAATACAACTAACACTAACTATTACAGTACTGTTACTACAGAACTAATACTCGTAGTATAATAACCCCGTATGTTCTTTGTTTCTCACTGTTATTTTAACAATGGTTCGAGGTAGTTTAACAGTCCATTATTTTATGTAGTAACCACATGTGATAATGAATTTCCATTTCATGGTATATCTCATCTCATTAATTATATACTAATAATTGTTTCCACCTATTCTATACATTAATACGATTTGGTTATTTTTATTATAACCACAATTATTTTATAAACTTTACTTTATACTCCAAAATACATTATATTACTTAGTTTTAATTCCTTAATTTATTAAATTACAAAACCAACCTTATAAATTTGGTAATTATATTTTAAACACATAACTTTTGTAAATTACTAATTAACCACATAACTTTCGGTAATTACAAATTGAATATAACAACTTTTATAAATTACTATGTAATTCCATAAACTCTCGGTTTCAAAATATAGTTTTCTATATTTACATTTTAACCCCAAAACTTTATATAAGTTACATATTAACTCATAAACTATGGTTTTAATATTTAATTTTCTTAAATACCGAAATGGCCCATATATTTCCACAGATTATGTATTCACCCCATATTCAATTTGGTTTTACATTTATACTTTCATAAATTACATATTCACCCCTAAACTTTTATAAACTTAATATTTTTTGTCATAAATCATTTTAACCCAAAATTTTTGGTCAATACTTTGACTAAAGCCTAATTTCATAATTAATACTTTTATATACCCAGAAAATCATTAGTAATTCAGTCTTACACTATATTTTACATAAATTACAAAATAGCACCAAAACTTTATAAAATGTTTTTTTAACACTTAAACACTTGTTTAAATTCGCCAAAATTCATAATATTAATTCCTACCTTATATTATATCATAACTATGCCAAATAAGCCTTTTAACTCTCGTCAATTATATATAGTATACTATACTTTTCAAAATTTTCATTTTAGCCACATAACTTTATAAACTAGGCATTTAAATACTTGTAGCTATTTTTAATATTCCCAAAATTTATAATATAAGCTAATATATTTATATTATTCAAAAATCCCCAAATAGAACATTTTATTCTCGGCTGTAACAAATATTTATCCTATGGTTTTAAAACTGATTTATATCTTATAATAAGTATATATAAATGTATATAAGTCATATAACACTTCTAAAAATTATGCTAATGACTTAGAATGATTATAAGCTCAAAATAGACCATTTAACTCCATGATATTTCGGCCTAATTATTTGTGTATCATAATTAATTTTTGTGACACAAATTTATACCTTAAGGTAATAATCTTACCTTGTATGTTATAAATTATTTTCTTGGTATCATAACCTATAGTTTACGGCCTTAATATTACTAAGGGTTGTACATAAATTTTATACTAAAGTTTGAAGCTTAAATCAAACTTAAACTTAATAAATTTAATTATAGAAACTTACTCCTTAAATCAAGATGATTCTTGTACTTGATTTCCCTTTGAATTCCAAGCACCTCCAATGGTTTCTTCGTGTAGAATTTTTGGTCTCCTTACATAGGTTTAGGAGATCCAAGTGTTAGACTTCTAACAAGGATTTATAAGTAAGATTTGGAGTAGTTTACAAGAGTTTACCTTAGGTATTTTTCAAGGAATTTTCGGTACACCTTTGGATGGTTGGAGATCCAAGTTTCCTTCATGAAATGATGAAGAGAACATTGATTTAGAAGCTTAGATTTTTTAGACATTAGCTTAGGTATTCACTAGGATTTTCAAACATGAAAATATACCTTAACTTGATCTTGTTGTTCCTTGTGTTGTTGTTGAATCAAGGCAACTCCTTGGAGTACTAATGCTTGGCGAAAACTTGTATGGTTGCTAGGATGATTCTTGCTTCAAGACTTAGTAGAATTAGCTAGGAAAATTACATAAACAAATGGTGTTAGAACTTAAGACACCATTAATGAACCTTTGAAGTTCTAAAGGAGTAATAGAAAGGAAGAAGAAAAGAGAGGGAAAGGGAAGCCTTACCAAAATCGGCTGAATGAGCAAGGAAGAATGGCTAATGCTCACGTAAGGAAATAAGGGAATGGAATAAAGGAATTTCTTTTTGACAAAATAGTGTCAAAGTTAGGCATGTTTTTCCTTAGTTTATTGTTTGATGCTTGGCTCCATAAATGTCCATAAGTCAAGCTAACTTTCTGCACATGACAAGGAAGAAAAGAAGACCTTGGTTGTCAATTGGAACAAGATGACAAAGGCAAAGGTAGGTAGATGTTTCTTTTGAATTTTCTACGATGAATACCATGCTAACTTATCTTATTTCCTTGCAGATTTTCGGCAAAGGAGTTGTAGGTAGGCAACTGATTTTTGTCAATTGAAGACATGAGAACATGCCTAGTTAGGTAGGTGTTTTAGTTTGATTTAATACATCAATCAAACCTCCTTTTTCTTGCTTGATTTCGGCAGCCATATGCTAGGGAATGGGTAGATTAACTTGTTTATATTAGACATAGGAATATGTATAGTTAGGTAGATGTTTTATTTGACTAATATACAGCAATCAAACTTGCGTTCTCTTGCATGATTTAGACAGCCTTAGGCTAGAGGATGAGCTGCTTAATTGTCATGAATTAAACTAGTAACAACATGTGCATAAAGTAGATCTAGTTTGCTTATTTAATTTCATTACTTTTCCTAACTTATTCTCCTTGTCTTCCTGCAGGTTTCGGTAATGAGAGGCTCCTTAGACTGAGTTTATTTTGACATAATGTCATATGGTATATGGTAAGATGAGTCACCATTCCATAAGACATTTTATTAAGCTAAAAACTAGTCAAAATCACCCAAAACAACGGCCACTTGGGTAGCCATGTGGGACTGATTTTTAACTTGGTTCCTGTCACACTATATTGTATTAAGATCATATTGCAACATGTTATAAGTCACATCATTTAATTGGTACATTTATACCAAGGTAAAAGATGAAAGTTTCTAAGGTAAAATGTTGATTTTATAGTACTTTTTGAACTGATTTTCGGCCCTATTTGTGCTATGAGTTTAGCACTGGCTTTGATTTATTTTGATGGTCAATTCATCCCATTTAAGATTCCCAACTCGTGGCTCCTCAAAACTTCAAGGTAATAGCGTAGAACGCGCTTTTATGACACCCGAAGGTGCGTTTTTGTGCTATAAGGATATTCTGGAAAATAAGTAGTCGCTACGAGTTCCAAGTATTTATAAACGTTGTTTATAGTCAATAATGATATATTAAGGTGTTACATTGAGTTATATTGGGTTATATCAACTCATGACACAATTTCCGGGTTACTGGGACACTCTCGGGGCAAAATAGGAGCGTTATGAAATTCCCCCTAGCACTTTGTGTATTTTTGAAAAAGTAGCTTGAGAATTCATTTATAATGATGAATAATGATGATAGGAACTCTAATAATGAATTATATCGGAGTTCGTGCCACTTCGGCATCTCTCCGGGGCATTCCCGGGGGTTTGTGGGGCCCCTAACGGGTACCTCCGAGCACTTTTTATTTAATTGAGAATTTAGCTTGAGGACTTTATCTTATATGTTTAATAAAGTGCTATGGTGCATTTGGAATGAAGTGTAATGCTTTGTTTCATCTTATAAAGTATTTCCGGGACTTTCGGGCCTTAAGGGAGGTGTGTGACTCTCCCGGGCATTTTACATTTCTACTCTGTTCTAACTGAGGACCTGTGTTTTAAAGGTCATATAATGATCCTTAGTTGACTTGGTATGAGTTTTATGGTTTATATACCTTGGTTAGCTTAAGGTTCGGCTTAACGCTCGTTGTTGACCTTAAGGGGTTTTGGTGCGTTTTAACGCCTAAATGTTTATATATTTTCTTAGAGTTTCATAATCCCCCAAATAATATTTATTTCCCATTATTTAATTATTAAATGGTTATGGGTATTTCAAGTATTTACCTAAACCCCATCCCTTAAAGCATTAAACCACCTTAAGGTAAGTAATTTACCTTGTCTTTCTCAAGCATTTTCTCACTTCCTTCTTTGGTTTTCTTGGTTGGATTTCGGCCAAGGACCTTAGTTCCTTTGTTAACCTTCTATCCAACATTAAATTAATGTAATGAATACTAAGGAACATGCCTAAACTCATGGAATTACTCTTGAGTACAATGGAGTGCTTAATGCACAAAAATGGATATTTACCTTAGGAATTTGGAGTAGACTTTGATAAGGAATCAAGGCAAGACCTCCTAAAGTCTTTGAAGAATGAATTTAGGCTAGAACAAGGATTAAAACAAGCCATCTTAAGAGGCAATTTTTGGCCATATTGAAAATGGAAGAAAATGATGATTTTTGAAGCTTTTCTTACCTTAAACCAAAGAGAGTATATACTAGCTCTTGAAACTGAATTTTCCTCTTCCAATGGAGCTCCTTCAATGGAGTCAAACTTCATATTTTGGATTTTTGAAAAGAGCACTTTGAAGCCCTTGACTCAACTAAGAGAAATATGTGGATTATTTTGGATTTGGAGCTATGTAAAGGATTTGGCAAGCAAAGCAAGGTGGAGAACAATGGTGCTGTAGCATGAACGGTTTCGGAACAGAAAGAAAGAAGAGAATGATGGGGATAAAAGAAGAAATGAGAGGAGAGAGGAGGGAGGAAAGCAAAAGTAAGACTGTTGTTGTAAAGTAGTAAATAGTGTTTTTCTACTCTCCTTCCTCTTTTATACTAATGCAGGCAGCCAAGGGTGATGAGTCACCATTAAAACCGTGCCCCTCCCTTTCCCTTAGATATTTATGGGGTGGTTTGACCATTGACCACTTAAAGAAGTCATTTGACTTATTTTGGGCTCTATTTGGGTACTATTCATAATTACTGCACAAATTTGTGAAATTTTGTATTTCTCATTTATTTAAGCTTCCTAATATGATACTAAGTAGTACAGATGTTGATTAAGGTGTAATCATGGTCATTTAGCACTCAAAACTCATTTCCAAGACAATTTTTCAAAAACGTGCTTTAAGCCTCCTTAAAGCACAATTTGTGTTTAAACTTGTTTTTGAGCTTGGTTTTCTTTGGTAACTGATTTAAAATGTTCATTAGCATGTTAATAAGGTCTAGGAATGACCTTTGGGTCCTAATCAAGGTTACACCAAGTCTAGAGCAAGTTTTTGCTTAATTTGACTTTATGGTGTTTTCTTATGTGTTTTTTGGTTTAAATTGTCTACCAATGTTTCTAAGGCATGTTTTAGCCTTATTACATCATAACGTGATGTTTACTTACCATACATATGATGGGATCGGGGTGCTGAGCGAGTAGGTCTGAGGTGTTAGTCTCAAACCAACTCTGCTTGAAGAATAAATGTATGTAGAAAATAGTAACGCGGAAGCTTTTGTTTAAACTTAACAAGATAGGATTCTGCTTGTATTGAAATTCAATGTGAATTACAACCTAGCTTCCTATCTTGGGATTTGATAGAGGTACTATGTCCCATCCAACACTCGCTCTACTCTCGGCTTTGATCAATGCGTCACAAGGAGTAAAATGGAGTGTTCTATGTGTGCTCTCTAGGTAATAAATACCTAAGCTAATTGACAATATCTCACTAAGATCTCTCAAAATACTTTCTCTCTCAAAGTGGTGTTTCTTTCTCTCAGAATGATCTAGAATGCACACCGAAACTAATTAGAATCTTATGCCTATATACTTGTTAAATTGTTTCCTAAATCTTTGGTAGTGTCTTCTCGTAATGGCTACTTGACTCGATTGCCCAAGTATCGGAGTTGTGGAGTTGTTTTGTTGCTTCACGTTCTCACGTTGTGCACGCTTCCATGCATCCGAGATTTCCGCAGCCACTCAGTAGTGTCACGCCTTTGGCAGATCAGAGACAAGTGAACAGGTGTTGCTGCAGTGGTACTCGTGCTGGTGAGTTGCGACGCCAAGTCTTTCTGCAGCACTACTTTGACTGAGGAGGGAATAATCTGCAAAATTAAGTCTTCAACAAAATTCCCCCTTTTTGCTGATGATGGCAAACTCAGTGTATCCGGCGTAGACTTTGTAGTTTTTAATGAATGTACCTGCAAAAAGTACAGACAACAAGGCAAAGCAACTATCTCGGGAGAACAACTCACTGTTTGTTCCCCCTTAAACTAATGCACTTGATAAAAGCAGATAAAAACTATAGTACGAAACTACTTCAAATACTACTTAGCAGGAATAAAACCAATCCGAAACAGATGAGGCCTTCAGAGGCACTCGGCATCCACACAAAGTTACCCGCATAAACCAGCCGCGGGATACACCGCTTCCCCCGTTTGCCAACATCAGGGGAAACGCATTAACAGTATCCAAAACACATAATCCAAAAAGTCATTAAAATAATCCACCAGCGCAAATTCAAGAGTATTAAAAAGTCAGTCAATCCTAAGAGTTAGAGGGGGTGGGGTAAAGAGTCAGTCATCTCCTCGATCCATTCATGTGTCCTTATCCCGTGCTCCATCTTCCCCCAAAGTCTCAGCGCCATCCATTGCCTTAGCCGCCGCCAGGGTTTCAGCAAAAGTCTCCCTGAACTCCTCTGCCAGCTTCTGGACTCCCCCTGCAAAGATGTTCATCGTCTGTTTGTGGTTTTTGTTGAGGACATCGATGAGCATGTCGATCTTTGTGGATAGAGTGGCGAGGTTGTTTTCGATCGTAGCTACCCGTTCAGAAAGAGATGCTATGTTAGGAGGGGATGTGGTTTTTGGAGGGGCTTTCTTTTTAGAGGGAGGATTCGGCTTGGAGACAGACTTAATCTGGAATGATGGTGTTTTGTAGTACAGTATCTGACCAAGTATGTCGGTTTTTGTGATGCGACTGGCTTTGGAGGGATCAAGGATGACGTCACAATGGGTGAGGATTTTTGGTAGCCAGAAGATATACCCCAGAGAGTGTCGGGGTGAGGAGATGGTTGAGGCTACGTGGTTGAGGATGAGTTTTGGGAGGTTTATTTTTTGGTGATGAACCAGACAGTACATTATTACAAGATCTAGTGGGCGGACAAACTAGTTTCCTTCCTTTCTAAGGATTAGGTTTTTGATCACCAAGGTATGAAGCATTTGGTGTGTATTCGACAAAGTGGGTCGGTCTAAAGAGTGACCAACTCTACTATTCGTTAAAAAGAAGTCATAAACTTCTTTAGCAGTTATGAACCCTAGATCAGGAAATCCAGCCCTATCATAGAACTCTAGTCTGCTAGTTGGAATTGCTAGATGGGTTGCAATGGAGTTTGAATCAAGGATGATAGCTTTGTCATGTACCTCTGTCATTATTTTGCCTTTGCGGATGACATAATTTTGGTAGAACTGATAGGCCTCAGTTTCATGGTAGGTCTGAATTCCGTGGAATAGGTGAATCCAGTTTTGAAAGCGGAGCATCTCCTTGAACATGTCGAACTCCAGCGAGTTGAGCCATTCCAGGTCGAGTAGCTTTCATTTCACCAAGTTGCAGGACTCGGCTGAATCATCGGGTGGTAGGGAGTAGACGGCAGAGTGAGTGTCGATCAGGCCTTGCCTTGGAGCAGGTGATGGTGGGACAGACTCAGAGCGAGGACGGAGTCGCTTTCTAGTAGAAGTTGTTGTTGTGTCGGAGTCCGCCTGAGTTGATGAGTTGGTGATGCTGCGCGGCTTTTCTTCAGCTGGTGTTGCTGTGACTACAGGGGATGGTGCAGGGACAGGAACTTCAGGAGTGGGTTTTGAAGATAACGGAGGACACTTAGCCCTAGATCGAAGGGTTCGTGTATCTGGAGGTCTGGGGACATTAGACTTGGTACGGCGGGTTTTCCTTGGAGGAGGTGAGTTTTCAGGAGCAGCAGGTTGGATTTCGAGGTCATGTACCTCTGTAGGTTCTTTGGCAGGGGAGTTGGGTTGTGGTTTTTGATTTTCTTGATCAATGGGTTGAAGGGAGCCAAACTAGAGTTTTGTCGGGGATTTAGTTATGGTATCCGGGGTGGGTATGATCGGGGTGGTAGGTGGTGACGATTGTTTGGTGGGAGAGGGGGTGTTTTCCGATCGTTGGGATGCCGTAGTGTTGACGATGGGGGTGGGTTCAGTTGAGACGTTGGGTAGGGGGTGGTAATTCGGTGGGTGTCGATGGACATGGCGGGGGCGACGGCGGTGGAGTCGGAGGTGGAGGTGGGTGTTTGTTTGGCTTGGAGAATGGTGAGTTTGTGGATTAGGGCTTGGAGGAGCTATGGATCATTAGGTAGTTCAGCGTCGGAAAACATGGAGGTTTGCTTAGGGTTAGGGTTTGAAGCCATGACAATCGTGGTTGATGGTAGTGGGAAAAGGTTAGAGAAGGCGAAGAGAGGCAAGGAAACCGGGATAGGTAGGATTAGACGTAGAGAATGAAAGATATTGACGTCGGAATATAGGCAGACGTGTTGTTTCAGGGAAGGTGTGGGCTGATTGGTTAAGCTGGGTTGTTGCGGATTACTGGGTGAAGATTTCGCGGGTAGTTTTCAAAAGATAAAACTCTTATTTTTACGCCGGTGTTTTGTTTATTTGACAGACAGACTAGATCATCAGACGTATTCATGCATTTCACCCAGACATTGAAAAAACAGGAGAAGGAGGTACAACCTTAGCTAAGTCATACGGGTCATACCTAGTTGTGAGCGCAGAGCTTCAAAAGGACCTCGTTGCAACAGTTTGGTGAATATGTCTGCAAGTTGATCTGAAGTAGTAACATATTCTAGTTGTATCTGCCCTTTTTCAACGCAATCCTTTAAGAAGAGGTGACGAATCTCAATGTGCTTTGTCCTGGAATGATGATCAGGGTTTTTAGATAAATCAATAGCACTATTGTTGTCACAGAATATTGTAGTACAAGTAGGAGGAAGGAGAAAATCTTGTAGTTGTTATTGTATCCAGAGTATCTGTGCACAGCAAGCAGCTGCGGAGACATATTCGGCCTCAGCAGATGACAAGGCTACCGTGTTTTTCTTCTTTGAACTCCAGCCGACAAGACAAAGTCCCAAAAATTGTGCAGTACCAGACGTGCTTTTTCTGTCTAATAAGGAGCTTGCAAAATCAGAATCATTGTAACCCATTAGAGTGAAATCCGGAGTACTTGGGTACCAGAGGTACATGTCCTGGGTGTTTTTCAAATAGCGGAAGATTCGCTTTACGTTTTATAGGTGTGATTCTCTTGGGTTTGCCTGAAATCTTGCACAGAGATATATAGCATAGAGAATGTCAGGACTACTTTCTGTTAAATAAAGGAGAGATCCTATCATACCTCTGTATAGTGTAGCGTCAATGACAATTCCTTTTTCATCCAGATGTAATTTCTCTGTGACGGACATTGGAGTAGGTGTGGCTTTCGAATCCTACATCTTGTATTTGAGTAGGAGCTCGTGAATGTATTTCTGTTGATGAATTTGAGTCCCGTTCTCTTGCTGAATGATTTGAAGACCTAAAAAGAATTTTAATTCTCCAAGAGCACTCATTTCAAACTCTTTACTCATGAGATTAGAAAAGAATGAGCATAATTCAGGAATAGTGGATCCATAAATTATATCATCCACGTAGATTTGGACAATGAGTATGTCTTCACCTTTGGTGAGAGTGAAAAGAGTTTTGTCCACCTTACCTCGAATGAATCCACGAGACAATAAGTAATATGATAGACGCTCATACCAAGCCCGAGGTGCCTGCTTCAAGCCATATAACGCTTTGTCTTACTTGTAGACATACTCCGGGTGGTGTGGGCTTTCGATTCCCGGTGGTTGAGCAACATAAACATCTCTGTCGATGTATCCATGTAAAAATTCAGTTTTTACATCCATTTGGTAGAGCTTCATACCTCGATGAGCCGCGTAGGCCACGAGTATTCGAATTCCCTCAATTCGAGCTACTGGAGCATAAGTCTCATCGTAATCAATTCCTTCAGCTTGGGTGTATCCTTGAACTACGAGTCTTGCTTTATTGCAAGAGATATTCCCTTGATCATCTAACTTGTTGCGAAACACCCACTTAGTCCCAATTGGTTTATGGTTCGTTGGACAGGGAACAAGTTGCCAGACGGAATGTTGTTGCAGAGAATGTAGTTCTTCTTGCATGGCGAGTATTCAGTCATGGTCCTGTAGGGCTTGTTGGACATTCTTAGGTTCGAAGGTGGATAGGAAGGCATTAAAAGCACAGAGATTTTGATGGGTCTCGCTGCATTTCTGAACTCCTTTAGAGGGATCACTAAGGATTTGAGTGATTGGATGAGCAGAAGCTTGTTGGAATTTTCTTGCGGAGGTTGATGGAAGACTAGTGGAGGGATCTGGTGTTTGGTGATTGTTAGGTGTGGTTGTGGTTGTGGTTGGAGGAGGTTGTATGTCATTTGTGGGGGTAGGTGAGGCATCCTTGAATGAGTCATCAGGGTCATCATCGCTGTCGGAGGATAAGTATGTTGGAAGAGGTGTTTGTGGTGGAGGGATGGTAGCTACTGGAATTTCAATGAAGGTAGTATCTAAGGCATCTTCATGGGGTTCATTTGGATTGTGCTCGCAGTCACTGGAGTTAGAAAGTTCTTCGAAGCGGATGTGAGGACTTTCTTCAAGACACGATGTTCGTTTGTTGAGTACTCTATAAGCTCGACTATGCGATGAGTATCCAAGGAAGATTTCTTCATCACTTTTAGACGCAAATTTTCCTAGATTGTCTTTTCCATTATTGTGTATGAATTACTTGCATCCAAAGCGTCGTAGGTGACTTACTGAAGGATGACGACCTTTGATAATTTCATATGGGGTTTTACCGATGAAAGGATGAATTGACGCTCGATTCAGAATGTATGCAGCAGTGTTGATAGCTTCTGCCCAGTATGAAGCTGGGAGGTTACTGTCAATGAGCATTGTTCTTGCCATTTCTACCAAGGTGCGATTCTTTCGTTCTACTACTCCGTTTTGTTGTGGAGTACGAGCAGCCAATGTTTGATGCATGATTCCCTTTGTCGTACAAAATTTTGAAAACTAGATATTGTAAAATTCTGTACCGTTGTCAGAATGAATTGTCTTGACAGTAGTGGAGAGTTTTTTAGTAATCATTTTGAACATGGTTTCGAATTTAGAAAATGTATCCGATTTGTTCTTAAGAAAGATTACCCATGTCCAGCGCGAGTAGTCATCGACGATGACTAGATCGTACATCTTACCACTCTTGCTTTGAACACGCATTGGTCCACAGATCCATGTGAAGCATGTCCAGCGGAGAGGATGTAGACATCTCTGTTTTACCTGGAAAACTTGCTCTCGAATGTTTCCCTTGTACGCACGCAGGAAAGAGGGTGTCGGTCTGGAAGAAGTTTGTCTGAGGAAGTCCTACTACAAGATTTCTGTTTTCGATTTTGTTGAGGAGTTTTCCGTGTGCATGACCTAAACGAAAGTGCCATAAGGAGATATTTTTATCCTGTACACTGAGACAGAGAGTGCCATCTAGGTTAGGGTTTTCAAGAGATAACTTGTAAAGATTGTTCACCCTTACACCAGTGGCTTTTAGAAGACCTGTTTGCTCATCAAAGATTTTGCAGTCAGAGGCCGAAAATAGAACAACATTAGAAAGATCACATATTTGAGAGATACTTAGAAGGCTGTGTCCAATACCATATACTAAATTAACATTTTCTATCTTAAAAAGAGAGGGATTACCGACGGTTCCAATACCACTGATTTCACCAAGAGCATTGTCGCCGAAAGTTACCTTTCCCCCATGGTGTTGAGAGAGAGTCATGAACTTGTCAGGGTCTCCTGTCATATGTTGTGAGCATCCATTATCTAGAAACCAGGAGTCATTGTCCACGGCCTCTCCCTACAAGACAATCAGAGGTTAGACTTGGGAACCCAGGCAAACTTGGGTTCCCTCTTTGAAGCAAAAGAGCTGTGAAGATGTCGTGCTTTAGACAGAGTATGTAAACATTGCATATTGAAAGATAAATCTCTGCCAAGCTTATGACATGATGAGTGAATGTGCTCGTTATAGCCACAGTAACCACAAATTAATAAAGAAGGTAGATGAACATACTTCTTTTGCCAACGAAATTTGTTTTCAAATTTTTCTTTTTGGAATTTTCTTCTTTGAAGATCGTTGGCTTTTGAGGCCATTTTGGGCAGATTAACTTTGCCTTTGTTTTTCAGCCAGTGAGGGGGATTCGATGATGAGACCGATTCCATCTGTGCCTTTTTAAGAGCGATATTCAAGGAATCGACCTCTTTCTTGAGTCGAACTTGTCTTTCATTTGACTCGCGGAGTTTGTTTTCAAAGAATTTTGGTTTTTGCATGGCAGCAACCTCACGAACAAAGGTAATTGGTTTGAAGAATTTTTGAGGGATTTTTGAACAATTTTTCTGTAGGGAAGAAACTTGAAGTTTTTAAGGAACTGATGAGACTGTGAGCATCTCTTAACTCACTTTCAAGTTTTTCGACCTTTTCTTCAGACTTTTGCAACTTAAGCCGGTCGTTGTCGACATGACCCTTTAACACATGAATTTCTTCGTAAAAAGAAGATATCATTTCTTGTTCTTCAGTTAATTCGAATTCAAGATGATTGTCTATGTAGTAAGTAGATAAATCTAAAGAAGGAACAGCACATGAGTCTGAGAAATATTCAGTTACCTCTGAAGAGGGACTCTTGCATACATGACTTTTATGAGCCATAAGGCAGATTAAGCTTGATGTTCCAATCTCATGTTCTTCTGAGTCAGAGTCTCCCCATGCTGAATTTTTCATCAGTGATTGTTGTTGACGATCATCTTTTTTCTTGAGTGGACAGTTGTTGGCGTAGTGTCCCAGCTTCAGGCATTTGAAGCCTACTCGGTGCTGATTACGGTTGTAAGATTGATATGGTCGATTTTGGTTTTGGCTGAACCTGCTTGGACTGTTTCTTTCTGATCGATCTCGCATGAATTTCTTAAAGTTCTTGACCAGCATGGCCATATCTTCGAAGGTGTCCGCTGATCCTTCCTCTATTATGCCATCAATCAGAGTGTCCCATAGCTGATGGATTAAATATTGATTTGGAGAGATAGTCTCATAATGGAATGACTCGTTCTGGTGGGCTGGTGTCTGACCAAGTGTGGTCTTCACCTGCAAAGCTTGATTCACGTTAGAAAAAGAGACAGTATGGTTTGAGTGAGAAGCGTTACCTCTGTTTTTGATATTCATCTTGTATTTGTTGATGGACTGAAGATAGGACCCCAAGTCAGTCAAGGTCCATTTCTCTAAGCTTTTGGAAGCCTTCATGGAGATAACACTCTTGGTCCATTCTTCACCCAGACTATCCATAAATTTGTTGTTCATATTTTCGTTTGACTCTCCAATCTGCAGCTCTTCCATGGTAGCAGTGAGTTCAGTGAATTGTGCAAGCATGTCGCTGAGGGATTCCCCAGGCTTTCCCACGATGTTTTCGTAGTCCATCTTCAGTTCTTGTATCTTTGATTTTCAAAGCTCAGTATTTCCTTCGTGAACAGCTCGAAGGTGATCCCAGATGTCTTTTGCTACCTTGATGTGATACACTCTTCTTCTTTCAGGTGGAGAGAGACTTGTGTAAATCACTCTTACAGCTTGGGCATTTAGCTCAACACATCTGCGCTCCTCAGCCGTATAGGAGCTTGGATCTTTCCCTTCAGGTACTGGGAAGTTACCTTTTGTCACTACCATCCAGAGTTGTTGATTGAGTGACTAGAGGTGTGACTCCATCCCATTTTTCCACATGTTGTAGTTTGTGGAAGTTAGCTTTGGGTTCTCTACTTGCATTCTGTTGTTATTGTTGGTATTTGAGATTTCTGCCATTTTGAGAGATTTGTCAGCCAACACAGGCTCTGATACCACTTGATAGGATCGGGGTGCTGACCGAGTAGGTCTGGGGTGTTAGTCTCAAACCAACTCTGCTTGAAGAATAAATGTATGTAGAAAAAAGTAACGCGGAAGCTTTTGTTTAAACTTAACAAGATAGGATTCTACTTGTATTGAATTTCAATGTGAATTACAACCTAGCTTCCTATCTTAGGATTCGACAGAGGTACTCTATCTCATCCAACACTCGCTCTACTCTCGGCTTTGATCAATGCGTCACAAGGAGTAAAGGGGAGTGTTCTATGTGTGCTCTCTAGGTAATAAATACCTAAGCTAATTGACAATATCTCACTAAGATCTCTCAAAATACTTTCTCTCTCAAAGTGCTTTTTCTCTCTCTTAGAATGATCAGGAATGCACACCAAAACTAATTATAATCATATGCTTATATACTTGTTAAACTGTTTCCTAAATCTTCGATAGTGTCTTCTCGTAACGGCTGCTTGACTCGGTTGCGCAAGTATCGGAGTTGTGGAGTTGTTTTGTTGCTTCACGTTCTCACATTGTGCACGCTTCCATGCATCCTAGATTTCCGCAGCCACTCAGTAGTGTCGCGCCTTTGGCAGATCAGAGACAAGTGAATAGGTGTTGCTGCAGAGGTACTCGAGCTAGTGAGTTGCGACGCCAAGTCTTTCTACAGCGCTACTTTGACTGAGGAGGCAATCATCTGCAAAACTAAGTCTCCAACAACATAGGTTTGGGGTATTTCAATCTACCCCCCTTAAATGAACTTTGTCCCCAAGTTCTCATTCATTTTATCTCATTAGAATACACAGTTTATCTCATATCATAGATCTTATAGATCATGCTTATATGTATTTAACTTATTGACTCATTAGGTCTGTCTTATACTTATACTCAACATCACACAACATGCTTAAGCATATAGCACTCAAAATTCCCTTTGTTGCATCCCCTCCATGTCACCGGTCAGAAGGAGAAGGCACATTCGTCCTCGCCTTCACAGGCTAGAATACAAAACTACTCTGTTCTCCCCTGTCACGGTATGAAGACAAAGGCACATGCGTCCTCGACTTCATGGGCGAGACTCAGTAAAAAGGAAATCCTTTTTACGAGGTCAGGTGAGGGATAATTCCCTCTATTTGAAAATACAATCAACTCCAATTCTATTTTATTCTAATGCCTCTAACCTTAGTGTGATTTTATTGTGACCACTAGTAGGGAGTTTCAGGAATCCTCCAACCCTGATGTGATCAGCATCAGTGTTGAACTATCCTTCCAACCCAATTTGGGTTTGGTTTCCCTTGATCCCTAGAAAATCAAGTTTCACCTCCCATGTCAATTTCAAACAACAGTTAATTCACTCATTTCCAATTTTCTATCTTTTAGCCATTTTAGTCATAATCAATACATCTCCAAAATGTGAACTCAGTCTATCAATCATTCTCAGTTCACCTCTTAGTATTTACCTCAGGACTATAACTCCTACTAAGTTATATATTTGTGTCATACCAGTTCTTACCTCACAGCATTATTATTTCCTACCTCATACTCATATCGAATAATGTCTCATAGTGTAACCTTATTCTTATCTTATTTATAGTTTGAGTCTCTCCAATCCTTTTCACTAATTCTCTTAACTTGTACTCACACCGGAGTTAACAAGATGGGTACTTAATAAGTATGGTATTCGCATCTTCTGTGCGCAATAACCATAATTAATCTCCGAATATATACATATGTATATGTAACACCAATTCTCAAATTCTTTTGTGTCATGCACACCGTAGTTTACGTAGTTGGTACGTAAACATACGCTAAGCGGTTTTTCGCTCTACCCCCCTTAAAATGGATTATGCCCACGTAATCAACATGTTATCACCCTTGAAGTTAGGTTCAAGATGTTTAATTCTCACTAAGCATTTCAGCTTCCTTGTCATCTGTCTCACATTATGATCCGATCAGAGGGTCTTAACCGTGTTAATGGCTTAGTCTCTATATCTAGGATCCTTAATGGTGCTTATACCAGTCTCTCTAATGCGTTCGGGTTTAGCCTCAAAGGTTCTAAAGCATTCAGTCGATAAGTCATATATTTATCCAGCTGGAAGATGTGCGACACATCGTTCCTTTCCCGTTTATTAGGTATATGAAACCATTAAGGTATTGGTCTAATAGCTTCTACTGCACGACTCTGATTATCTCAGGCTTAGCTTGCCCGTTTTTATCCTTTTAATTTATTGTACATTCTCGTGTCTCTCAATGGACGCGTGTTGTCTTTGTTTATACACGGCCTTAATGAGTTGTAGCTTGTTTATCCCATTCTTTTTGAAGATCTAATGTTCATGCTCTTAGTGTTCTCTCAAGTGTCTAAATTGTTTTTTCCAACAGATCTTTGGTCTAAGGATGATACTTAATTTTTAATTGTTGTTTAGTGCATATTGCCCTTTACAGTTTTGTCTCTTATGTCTTAAGGCTTGTCCTATGTCTGCATTTAATAATCCGTGCCCTTCGCACTTCATGGATCTTAATTATTTTCTGTCTGAAATGAGTTCTCTGATTCCTTCTCTTCAACTGTTTGTGGTAGTAGCTACTCTTGTCTGATCCTACGTCGTTGACCGTGGTACGGAGTCGACTACTTCTCGTGTTCCTTACACTACTCGTTTACATGCATGAGGTACCTTACTGGTACATTACTACTTACCCGACTAACTCATGAATGAGTCTGTCAGGCCCGCAAGCTCCTGGGGAGTGCAGTCGTCCCACATCTTGTTTAAGTATACTCGCAGTGTTCGTCACACGTTTAGCTATTGCTAATTATGAAGTATTCTATTGTTGATCTCCTCTTTCATCATTCCATGATAACACTTATTGTTCTTTTTAAACTTAATCTAGGGAAATCCATTTATTGTGTTCTTGGATATGGTATGTTCTAGCTCTTTTCTGTATTTCGTAATGACTCGATCTCTTAGTAACTGAGGTCTCTTTCCATAGAGCCTATTATCTTGTTTCTCATATTTTAATCTACTATAAATTCACTTCCAGTTCCTTAAGGAATGGAATGTTGCTTCCGGTGAAATGTTTCATTGCATGTTCTGGACTACTGGCGTTAATGCACAATTCTTCTACCATTTCATTTCCTTACTACATTGGTTTCAGCGCATAAATCTAATTGCCTCAGTGTCGATAATTGACGGTTTACACATAATGGTCGCTTAGATGCGCACCATGACTCAATTCACTTATACAAGTATTTTCTTCACGGCCTCTGCCACTACTGTAGCTTGCCTCAATCCCGTTTCCCATTGATGGCACAACTCTTCAATTGTTTACTCTAACGTCCCGTCTTATAATCTAATCCTTCCTGGTGTAAACACACTGGGAGTTCTCTAATTCCGGGTGTATGGCGGTTGCCGTACCATGTTGTAATATTGTTATCTCTTAATGTGAAGACATTTGCTTCAACATCGTATTTATGTGTCGGTTAGTCTCTCTCACGTTCTTTCATCCTTTATGATGTTATCTACCGAGTAATTTAACTGGTTACAGAAGAATTCATCCATTGAGTCAGAAGCTCTTTTGAGTGTTGGTCACTTGACGTGCCATATTGTGCACACACAGTGTTTGAAATACCCCAAACCTTCGTATGTTGTTTAAATGTTAAACTATGGAATAATAAGGCTAAAAAGTGCCTTAGAAACATTAGTGTACAATTTAAACCATAGCAAACACAATTAAATACCTTAAAGACAATATGGGCGAAAATGTGCTCTACGCTTGGGATAATCTTGGTTAAGACTCATTAAGCTTACCAAGACCTCATTTACATGTTGATGGACATATTAAACCAATTACCAAAGAAAACCAAGCTTGAAAACAAGTTTAAACACAAAATGTGCTTTAAGGAGTCTTAAAGCACATTTTTGAAAAATTGTCTTGTAAATGGGTTTTGAATGGCTAAATGTCCATCATTACTCTTTAATTAACATGTGTACTACTTATTATCACATTAGGAAGTCTAAATCAATGGAAAATAAAAAATTTCACAATTATGTGCCTTGTTTAGTGAAAAGTAACCAAATAGTGCAAGTTTATAACATAAGTCAATATAAGTGATTTAATTGGTCAACAAAGACCAAAACACCACATTTGACTAAGGGGGCCGGTTTTCATGTGTGACTCATCACACTTAAACAATTAAATAAGCTAAGTAAAGTAATAAAGCAAAAGTACTATTTGCTTTTAGCTTAAATATCTCCAAAAGCAAGTTTTCTTCTCATTTTCTTCATTCTCTTTGCTTCCCCACCGTCTCCAACCCTTCTTCTTCCCTTCTCCATCAGTTTGCTACAGCTCACACACCATTCTTCACCTTTGAACTCTTGTAATTCCTAGCTCCATATACCAAATCAAAAACCAAGACCACCATTCTCTTAGTCTTGCCAAGCTCTTCAACTCAATCTTTTCAAAGTTCCAAAACCACCATTTCGGTGCCAAGAAGAAACACCATGGGAGGAGTTTGAGATCATCTTTTTGCTTCTTGTTGATCACCTTTGCTTCAAGGTAAGGAAAACCAAAGAAAGACAACATTTCGTCTCATTTTTTTTATGTTGACTGAAAACATGCCTTGTAATGGTGTTTTCTTTTGACCTTCCATAGCTTCATTTCAATCTTCCAAGGGCTTAGTGGAGTCCTCTCTTGATACTTATTCATACTCTCTTCCATTTCCAAGGTAAAATAATCACCATAATGTTATAAGATATTATATGACCTAGGGTTTAATAATGAGTTAAGCTTGGAGCTTGAATGCTCATTACCTTACTTGTGTATTGATTAGAAGTTGACAAGCAATCAAAGGTCCTTGCCGATTCTAATCAAGGAAACAAGAAAGAAGTTTGAGAGGAAAAGAGGTAAATAAACTATCTCAATGTAGTTTAAATGCCTTAGGAAAAATGAGCTTGATTTGCTTAATAAAATACCTAAGGAGCCAATGGCAAATGAGCTAGTGAATTATTCTTAAGGAGATTGTTAAAGGGCATATGTGATTTTGAGTGTATTTGCAGGTCAAAGGCAATATACACATGTGGAAATTTAGTGTTATGGTTTATGCAATTTAAGGGCCTAAGAGCCATGTTATTTAAGGGCCTAAGTGCCAAGTAATTTAAATTATGCACTATATTGTGATGTAGTGTACATTTGGGAAGTTTTGTGTGTGAGAGTGTTCTTGATGGATTTAAGTGTTCTTGGATGTTTAATGGTGAAAACAATGTGTTTCGGTGTAACAAAGTACTAGTAGAACCCATTTCAAAATTTGAATAATGTACAAGAGGTTCTAAGTGTTTAAAATGAGTTTTGGTGAACTAGGAAGTGTTAGAAATGAATAAGTGTTCTACTAGAGAAGAAAACATGTCTTAAGGTGTTCTAGAGTGCAAAAAGGATTTAGGCATTATCTGGGAGGTTCTAGAAGTAAAATGAGTGTTTTGGGATACATTAAGTCATGATGAGATTGTGTTTAGGATTTGTGCAAGTTTGGTTAACAATGAGAAAGTAAGTGTTGTAGGAAGAGTTGTAAACTTGTGGAGAAATTTCAAGGAGTGGCATTAAGGAGTTTAGGTTAGTAAGAAAAGATGCTTGGGAGATGATGTTATAGTGGTGAGGAAGCATTTTGGGATAGTGGTTATTATAGGTGTGAGACACCACTTAGAAACCTAGTGAAAAATATTACAAGTGTTAAGTGAACTTAGTAGAAATTGGGTAACAAGTTGGACAAGGAACTAGGTGAGTTTAAGGTGTTATTTTGGCATTGGAATATGCCTAAGATCATTTGGGAAGTTTATATACATAATGGATGTGGAGAACCATTGCAATAGGACTTAGGAATTGTAAAAATGCAAAATCTATAGCAATGGTCTGGGACATAGGTCTTGGGTAAAGTCCCGGACCATGCATTAAAACTGGCCGAGAATACATAAATCACTCTGGTCCGGGACTTAGGTCTTGTACTAAGACCTGGACCACCCCTTTTAAAACAACCGAGGATTTCAACACAGACCTTGTCCGGGACTTAGGGTCTAGACAAGGACCCGGACCAAAGTCTGAAAACACCCGAGAGTTAAGCCATGAATAGGTTCGGGACTTTAGCTAAGGACCAAGTCCCGAACCACCTTAAAAACTTTGTTTAAGGTTAGTAAATGATGTCTAATGATGGTGATTAGTTAGTAATGATGTTATAAGCTTAATTAAGGCATGTTAGGTGTGTTATAATGACAATTAAAGAGATGGAAAGTTATAATAATGTGTGAAAGTAAAATAAACTAGAATTTGTAAAGTAATAAGTTAATCAAGGCCGAGCACAATAATTAACCGACGTTACTAAATGTGTATAAGAGTTGCCTACGGAGGAAAACAAAAGCAGCAAGGACCAAGGTATGTTATTTTTGCAGTTTGTTGCCTACCGGTTTACACCGGCTTGTGTGTTGTTTGTTTTTCTGTGTGTATACGACCTTGTAAGATTAAACCAAGAAATGAGTTTACAGTCGTTGTGTTATTGTGGCGTGTGTGTACCGATACCGGTAACCTCGAAATGCGTACCAGTTGCTAGCTAACCAGTGTTAGGGTAACGCATGAGAACGGTATACGGTTATAACGTTTCCAACCTAAGGAACGGGCTAACCTCGGCTATGTATGAACTGGTTGTGGTTTGCATTAACGCTTTATATATGATCTCCCTTATGTGTCTAACTGGACCGATATACCTAATGTGAATTCTAACAAGTGTACTGGGGGGTGAGGAATCCGGTTGTCCGGTCACGCGTGTATGTATAAGAGTAGATATCTGTATCAGATTTGACTCTTTTAATGTTATGGTTGTTCTGCTTCTTGGCGTACGATCTCCCGCTAGGTTCCTCCAAAGCTTACCTATTCTGACTGATGATCGGTCTAGGGGGAAATATGTGTGGTGTGTTCGGGTCACTATATCCGATCCATCTTTGAGTTAAGTTACCTGTTCGACCAACAGAACGGTAATGAGTTTATGTAACAAGCTTAACATGAGGGTGAAACCATTCTCTAGGCTTATGATGTTGACTAACCATCTTGGTTCGTATACTAAGCGAAAGGTTCTCACTATGTATGTGTTGTTGTGCTATGCAATATTCCTTGCTATGCTGTATCCGTTGTATGTTAAAAATCAATGCCATGTTATCGAGACAAATAGTTACGCGTATCCCGGTAGCCGATGGGCTGCGCGTTAACCATACCTGCCAAGGGTTGCTGACCCCCTCGGGGGCTCCATATTTATTTGCAGGATGAGGATCGAAGATGCGGAGTGGCTGTAGATCTTAGGTCATGAAATACTTTTGGTTATTTTGGTTGTTGGCCCGGGAAGCGCATGTGCTCCCGTGGCGATATATTTTGGGTACCGTTGTATTACAGTGATAGTTACAGTGGCAGTTACAATGACAGTTTACGGTAATGTTTTGTAATTAAAATACTCGGTATTGTATAATATGTATTTAGGTTTTAGTTCTATGCTCGGGAGTCTGATCATCAGACCGGTACGAAGTGTATGTATTCTGCCTTGTTAGCCACGTGGGTGGCTAACGACATGTAACACCAGCCCGTTTAGTTATTGTTTATTTGTTTATTTCCGCTGCAATTTCAGTTAGTTGTTAAGTGCGTTGTAGGGGTGTTACAAAAAGTGGTATCAGAGTGAAGTATCGATCTGATGACTAGAATACCGAGCTTAGGAATATACCGAGTTAGGAGATCTAACTATAGTTATTGAAGTGAGCAGTTATGGAAAGGTTAACCACTAACTAAGTGTGGAAATACCTTATTGTCGGGAAGATGTTACAACCGTTGAACCGATAAGTGTGCAAGCACAATGCTAATGAATGTCCATGTGAATACAGATGTCAGGTAGACCACGTGGTGGAGGCTGTAGGCGCGACACTGGTGATGCCGGGAACCAGGGAGAGAATACTACGGCACAAGTCATGGCCTACGCTGTAGCGGCCGCCGTAGCCCAGATGGTCCCACAGTTAGTAGCTGCGATACAGCGGGGGCAACAGGCCGAAGTTCAGCCACCACCGCCACCGCCACGAGAGACTAACTGGGTCAAGGCGTTGGCTTACTTGAGACCACCGTCGTTTAATGGGGAGACCGACCCACGTAAGTTGGAGGCGTATATCTCCAAGCTGGAGACCCCCTACGAGACCTTAGATGTGCCAGCTGGGGCCAAGGTCCGTCTTGCCGCTTACTACTTGAAGGGTTCGGCACATAGTTGATGGAAGCTTGTGAGAGAGGACAGGATGGCTGATCCTGAGTTTGGTTGGAGGGAGTATGCGGCTCTGCTGCGAGCCAAGTACTACCCTGTACATGTGCAAGAGGCCAAGAGCCTAGAGCTGGATAGTCTGAGGCAGGGGGATAAGATGTCGGTTGATGACTATTACACCGCTTTCACCGGCCTTATCCACCTGTTACCGGACCTTGGGTACTCGAACCGGGTTTTGGTGAACCGTTTCTACAACGGTCTCAACCACCGTCTTCGCTACGGGATGGGGCCAGCTGAATATACTACCGTAAGTGAATGTTAATGTGAGTTTGTGAGTTTGTTTTGCAGAGCGTGACTGACATCCTAAATTCAGGATTGCTATCATGCCGTTGCTAAGGTCGAGATTACCATCAGTCTGAGGGACGAGGAGAATGCGCACAAGCGCAAGGCCACGAGCGAGGGCCAGAGTTTGCAAGGGTACGGGGGAGGATAGAAAAAGAAGCCTTACCCCCTGATAAGTGCAAAACATATAGACTTATTAATGTTTAATCACCTTATAATTTGTAGCATTTTAAGTAATTTTTCTCACTTATCTTACGTTTTATCCTAAAATTATGTTTAATTATGTTTTGATATTAACTAATGTATTATATGTGTTAAATGTAGGAAAAAGCCGTATATGAATCGATATATCAAACGGGGATTAAAATGAGTCACAGCACATGCGCTAACCTTACTCACGTCCGTGGATATTTGGGCGGACGCAATCAAGGACCGTGACCATAGTCACGTCCGTGGAAAATAACCCGGACACGACTAAAGATCAACCGCGGACAGATTAGAGATGTTCGGCCATTTTTGGGCGGACAGAACCGCGGACGCAAGGAGAAGACACACACGACCGTGGCCCGTCCGTGGATAAAAGGGCGGACAAGACCAAGGCCTGTCCGTGGCGCGTCCGTGGAGAAGAGGCCGGACAAGACTGAGGAGCGCATCCGGGGATTAAAACATGGACGCAGGCCGGACGCATGTCGGCACTGTTTTCTTCAATTATGCATCATCTGTTTATTCCACCGAGATTAATCTCACCTAATGCATGAGACTCTGCATGGACTCATCTCACCTACTGCACCGCTATCCTTATCGACTTCTTCAAATTGCTCTGTTATATAAACCCATTCCTCCTCTCCTATACAAGGATCTATCCATCATCGATCCACTACACCACAAACCTCACGTCCATCCCATTTCTCTTCTCCCGTCTTCTCCATTTTGTTTTCTTTTCATTCCACCTTATCCACCTCTAGTCCCACGTATACAAATGGCAGAACAAATACAAGAGTAGACTATAGATGATTTCTACTACTCTTGTTTCTTTTTATCTATTTAATATGTTAGGCTAGAATATAAATACATACTCTGGGAATGGTTATTATGTGTTTGTATTAATTATGTAATATATTTTATCGGTTTAGTTTTAATATAGTTTGTTACATTTAAAGCTTATCTCTCGCCCTTTTAATAGATTACATGAATTTATTAAAATGCTTTACTAAATCTATTTTGATCAGACCCGTGATAAATAGACAGGTTAATTAAGCCGTAAATCTGTAGAGAGCTTATTATGATTTAATAAGTTAGTATTTTCAAACGTAAATATAATTTATCATACTTAATCCGTTTACATGTGTTTTGCTTGAATCTGGATTAGACCAAGCATTTTCTGGTAAACGAGTTCTTTTGAGTTTATGATTTAGTCCTCAAGATAATAACAGGAATTTTGCCAAACTATTATAACAAAACCGGTAGACATAGCATAAAAGAGCAGACTATAATAACCTGAACCCAGAGTCCTGTTTAATTTACCTTTTACCCAGTTTATTTTATCTTTCCTTTTTATTTATAAAAACAAGTCAATTAATCCCCCTTTTTGTGATACCGCTTAGGAATTAGATAATTCCCCTTTAGTCCCACGGTTCGATATCCGGTTGTCTCCACTTTACTGTACTACTGCGACCAGGATTTGTTTGTAGCCCGTAAGGTATTTTGAGTTTTTAATTTCTTTTTCATTTGTTTTAAAAACACCAGTTCCAACCACTCTCATTTTCCTGTCTGCAAAATGGCGCCGTTGTCGGGGACTAGATTTATTCTAGTCCCTAAGCCCCGGATAATTCACTTGCTATATTATAATATTTTGTTTATATTATTTTGTTTGTTGTTTATACTAGTTATCTACTATATTTTGTTTATATTATTATGTTTGTTGTTTATACTAATTTCAAACATTTAAATTCTGTCAACTAACTCCTAACATTTAAATTCTGTCACCTAACTCCTAACATTTAAATTCTGTCATTTAAATTCAAGCAATTTAATTATGCGCTCTTTCTTTTAATTAATTACTTAGCATTTATTTTTAATCCTTTTTGTTTCTTTATTGTCGGTTTAATTACTCTAATAAAAAAAACACAAAATAAAAAAAAGGCGACGGGTCTCACGTCCGCCCTTAAAAGGCCGGACACAAGAATGGAAGTACGCGTCCGCCCATATTTGGACGGACAAATACCCGGACGTCCTATACGAAAAAAATGAAAAGAGAAAAAAAAAGAAACGAGACTCACGTCCGCCCTTAAAAGACCGGACGCAAGCCGGACGCAAGAAAGGAGGAATAAGTCCGCCCTTATTTGCACGGACACAGAGCAGACGCGCCCAGTATTCCCGATTTTTGCAGATTTCTTCTACCTCCTAAACTATTCCACCCTAAACCCGAGACTGGCTCCTCCTCATTCTCGACGCCATTCACCACCACAAGAACTCACTACCTCCACCACCAGCGACCACCGGCGACGATGCGCAACCGCAGCAGCGACACCGGCGATGACTCGCAACCACAGCTACCACCAACAATAACCAGAATCCAGAATCGTAAAACAGGTTTTTCATTTCTTTTAATTTACAGATTTGCAACTTCGAATTTAGGTTGAAATTGGTAGATTAGGTAGTTTGCTGGACCGATTATGCTGGTATTCTCATGATTTGAGTACAAAAATTGCGACATTAATATGAGATTTGGTAGATTTGGGTGAAAACAATGCGCGAGTTCGAATTAGGGTTCTTCGCACTGTCCGGGTCTGCGTTCGGCCTTGCGTCCGTGCCCCTAGGCCCGGATGTGTATATATATAAAAAAAATTGAAAAAATTCTAAGTTGTTTTCCCGCTGGATCGTAATGCTCTGTTTGATTTTAATTTAATTTTTATGCTGTTATTGTTTATTTGCCTCTTAATTTCAAAATTTAATAGTATGGTTCGCACTCGTGGCGGACACTCTGGTGCTACTAGGGGCAATTGCCCCGGTGCGTCCTCTTCTGCACCTCCTCTCTAGCCGACTCTTCGGGATGATGGTTTTATTTCAGTAGAGGCTCGTGTCTGGTATGATCAAGGTAAGGATTTTGTGATGGAGAGGCGAATAACGCCTGAGGTGATCGAGGCCACAGGGGTGGACACCCTGTTTGCTAGTTTTGGACTTTCACGGGTCCTAAAGACGGGTGAGGGACTCTTCATTCCAGCCATGGTTAGAGAGTTCTATGCGAATGCCCAGGCGGGTAACTAGAGGATTACTTCTTTCATCCGCCATCTCCCCGTCGAGATCACACAAGAGTCCTTCTCTACTATACTACAGATTCCGGATAGCCTAGACCATATCGGAGGATTACAGAGGATCACCTGCGCAGATCAAAAACGAGGTGGCTCCAGGATGTAGGTCGGACGACCCGACGTAGAGGGGAGGAGGACAAGAATGTCCTCCCTTTCACGAGTTTCCCCACCTTGCTGCAGAGACTCCTCTTAGAGATCCTTGGTCATCAAATCCGGCCCCATTCCGCGATCGATGCTTCTGATGAGGATTGCGCTTTATTGGACTACTTTCTCTTGCCATCTCCACCCGCTCAACGCGTCTCTATTCCACACATCATGTTTAGACAGTAACATAAGGTGGTGTACTATCTACGGACGAAGAAGAAGAAGATCACGCCTATTTTTCCCTTCTTCATCCAGCATCGCCTTTGCTCTGTCCTTCCAGAGGGCGCCATACACGGATTAGAGGCCCGGACGGGAGAGCGCCCAGTCACATTACAGACTATGAGGCGCTGGGGCTTCATGCGCTTAGATGACGGTACCTGGGTCAGAGGTCGCACTGGCATGTCTTCCACCGGATCCTCCACTGCAGCAGGGCCTTCTACAGGAGCTTCACCTTCATCTGATCCCGAGCAACCTTCCACAACACAGGGAGCTGAGCCCTACGAGCCGACGACCACCATGATGCAGGCTCCAGCTCCAACTCTGATACCTTCTATCCCGTCAGAGCTGCAGACCCAGCTTCAGACCTTCCATCAGATGCAGCAGTAGATGCACCAGCGGTTTGAGAGCTTTGAGCAGACACAGCAGCGGATGCTGACTGAGCAGACTGTGCTCCGCGAGGCCCAGACACATATGACAGAGCGCTTAGACCGGAGTGAGGATTTGCAGGCACAGACAACTCAGCAGCTTACACGAACGAATGAGCAGCAGGATCGGACAGCTCAGCTCATTTAGCATCTCCTCGCTCAGATAGGCCAGGGACCACAGCAGCCACCACAGCCACCGTAGTAATATCTCTTTCCTTTTATTTAGTTTTATATATCTCTCTTGTTCACTAACTTATTGTATAGCTTGTACTGTTTTAATCTTGTCTTACTTTGTGTACTTATGAGGTAACAGTTCACTTTTATTTTTCTTGCTAATGCTTTTATTTTATGCAGTGCATTTTTATTTATGTATTTCCTCTTACTCCATCTACATCTTATATTTATGTATTTTACCTGCTATTTTTGGTGCCACTTGAGTTCTTCTGGCTATACAGGTTTTTCTTTTCCAAATAAATTATATATTCAATATTTAGCTGAACTCACATATGGAAAGCAACCTAAGTTGTTCTGCCAATTTTGATATCTCCTCGGTTGGACACTTGCGTGACCTTAAGTGTGAGGAACGTTTCACCCCTACCAAAGCTTTAAGTGTGAGGAAGGGCACCTTCCTCAATCTACGATACAAGGGGAGTCTCAGTTCCTTCTTTATTATATTAATGTTCAACCTATCTTACATTAAAGCTTCTTTATTAATTTCATCCTTCATGAGTCTGGCATATTTTGAAAGGTCCTTTTCTTGATTTTATTTTGAACAATGAGGACATTGCTCCTCTCAAGTGTGAGGAAGTAGAGACCTTTCCCTGAAAATATGCTAGTTGTTCGTTAATGCCACACTCTACTTTTTCCTACTCTAAGTGCCAACATTTTGAAAAAAAAAATGAGATAAAATAATTGTAGAAGTGTTTGAAATTAAGCCAAGTGACAACTGAAAGAATCGTTTTGTTTAAAGGAGTTTGTATAAAATTATTTTTAATCAAATTACTCTATTTGCACTGAAAATACGATAGATCTGCTAATTGTAAAAACCAATTTAGCTTAGCTTGGGATTTTGGAAATGATTGGAAAGTTAGGAAAGAAAAGGATAAAGACAAGGTACTCCGCTATTTATAAATTTTCCTAAACCAAAACAGGCCTCGTCTATCCGGTTATTAAGTCCTCTGGGGTGCCTTAACACCTATCTACCTAAGGTCTCGTGATCTGGGATAGAAGACCCAACACCGCTACAAGGATAAGAGAAAAGTCTGGGGTACAGAAAAATAATGCAATATAAAAATTGAAGAGGGGAAAATATGTCCAGAGGCCTTAAAGAAAGGGGAATAGCCTAGTAAGGCCAGGGCAACGACCGGGCGTCCCTGTCCAAGCCTAAACAGGCAACAAACAGTGACCGGTCGCTTCTGACCGGTCGCCAAGAGTCCTAGAACACAGCGTAGAGAGTGACTGATCGCCAATGACTGGCCACCAAAAGTATCACTACGACCGGTTGATTGCGACCGGTCGCCTAGAATGTAAGATGCAATATAAGAAGCGACCGGTCGCCTGTGACCGGTCGCCAGGAAAAACCTGAATAGCGACCGGTCGTCTGTGACCGGTCGATAGAGGAATAAAGCAAATACAGGTAGCGACCGAAAGTAAGGAAGCTAGGATAAGATATGTATCAGATATTTTGTAGGTCTACTAAGATATTTTTGTGCCAGGCTGGCACAATGTGATAGGCTAGAAGGCCTATGAGAAACACTATAAATAGGGGTTCACCCCTCAATAAAAGGCAAGCGAACTATACCTGAGAATTCCACGGTTGCGTTGATTTTACGAATCTCTCTCCCTTTGCATTCTCCTTATTCGGTAACAAGGTAACTTGGTAAAACTCGGTGATAGATTAGAATCCCGACTAATGAATTACGCGAGAGGACTGTCTGAGAATCTAGGGATTTATACCATTTCATTTGGCGCCGTCTGTGGGAAACAAACAGCTCAGATCTAGCAACCACGAGTCCACCGACGAGAGTAATAACTTTGGAGAACAATGAAGTCGACACATCTAAGAACGAAACTGTGTTTTTGCAGGTTAGGTGCGGAAATGGCACCCAGGACAAGGAAAAATCTACAAACCAACGACGGAAGTACCGGACCCGAGGTGACCCACGACTCCATTTCCAAAAAAGACTTGGAGAACATGCTGACGAGCCTCACCAGATCAATCGACGAAAAAATCGTGGAAGGAAACGAGCTCCTGCAACAGGAATTGATGCAGAGAGACGAGGAATTCCAGCGAAAGTGGGAGGAGATGTCAGAGGCGATAGATCTCCTGAAGGGTCGGGATGTGGCCGGAAGCAATGACGGGAAAAGAGGCACCCGAGGGGAGGCCTTAATCACTATCGAGGAGGAAGAAGATGACACCATCGACATGAGCCTATACCCCTTCTCCGAAAAGATCCACAGAGCTAAACTCCCGCTCCACTTCGTCGCCCCAGCGGTGGAGAAGTATGACAGTATCGGGGACCCTGCTCAGCACATTAAGAAGTTCATGTTCGCCATGAACACCCAGGGGATTAGCTCCCTCGCCTTGTGCAATTTATTCCCTGGAACACTCTCCAAGAGAGCCTTGAGCTGGATCTCGTCTAGACCAGCCCAGTCGATCTCCAGTTTCAAACAGCTAACCGAGGAATTCCAGCAATACTTTGCAGCCAGTAAAAAGGTAAAAAGGGAAACAATAGAGCTCATGGATGTGAAACAGGCAAAGGGGGAGACTGTGAAAGAGTACAGGGAGCGATTCCACAAACAGGTGGCTGAAATCGATGACATCGACGAAAAGATACTGATCAAGGCCTTCGGTAATGGCCTGGCCCACCCCCGCCTCGCTGGAAAAATAGCCACCAAGGCGCCAAAATCGCACGGCGAGCTAGCTGAAATGATCCACGCCTCGCGGACGAGAAGAAGGGAAGCTAGACAGGAGGGGTGGTTACGACCGGAGGATCGCACCAAGGGGGAAGCCGGTACAAGCCTTACTCCAAGACCCTGGCCCCCCAGGGACAGCAGGCCTCGGGCTCCAGAGCCTTCCCAACGGTACTGATAGACCCAGGGAAATATGCCGCTGCCGTAAGAGAGGGACTCCTGCCCCCACCGAGAAAGCCCAACCCGGGAGAGGTGCCGGTGGCCTTCTGTGTGTATCATGGGCACCGCAGCCACAGGACCATCAATTGCGCAAACCTCGCCAAGGAGCTAAGGGTGATCGAGGAGAACAAGAAGAAAAGAAGGGGAGCCCAACACAAGCAGCACTATGGTGGCCAGTCCTCCCAGCCTAAGCCAGAAGAAGAAGTCCACCCAGAGTTGGACCATAGCAAGTCCTTCGGGGTGATCACAGGTCTGTAGATTACATAGGGTAATCCTCTAGAAAAAGGGGCAAAGTCCCCCTTTAAAAAGAAAGAATCATCTCTGTATCCCGCGGGAGGTCGTGGCTTGCTACCACTTTATTAAAGCTTTTTTACCATATAAGTGTACGTGTATCCCGATAAAGCTTCATGTATTTTGAAACTTACAAATAAACAATGCTAACAAAACAAAGATACAGAAACTAATAAAACTTTCCTTGAGAATGTTCACAGGATTATTCTCAGAAGTAGGGCCCCTGACCCCCAACGAAAGGAAAAGACACGTCCACGAGGTTCACCGGGAACTCCCGGACAAGAAGGACGCGAAACACCAAAAGCTTCTTCCCATCTACTTCACTGAGGATGACGAAGACGGAGTCCTGTACCCGCACAACGATCCGCTGGTCTGTTATACCAAAATTTTGACCCCCCTGGTTAAGGTCTACGAGGTTTTGGTGTTGTGAGGGATATTTCAATCAAGTAGTGAGAGATTCCGGCCCGATTGGCGTGTTCCATGGCATGGGGAGCAGCTTCGTCATTGTCAGGGGCGTTTTCGTAATTGTTAAGGCCCCTGAGGCCTCCTATAAGCTTTCTCTCTCCTCCGAGGGATGTCCAAATCAGCTTCAAATGCTTTGATATTTTAACCCATGATAGAGGATGGCATTTTAAGCATACTGGCGTTGGAATTTTGATTTTTCGAATTTCCAATAATTTTCTAGCAATTTCTGACTGAATCTGATGGGAAATTCAATTTAAAAATATTCCAACATTTAAAAAATTCGGTTCCACCTCAGAAAATTCATAATATCCATCCTTGACATGTGGTTAAAATTTCACAGCAAAATTCCTTTGGGAAGTCTTTTAATTAAAATACCAAAGAATCTTACTTTTACTAGATTTTCTTTATCTTTAAGAAAGTCTATATAAGGGGATAGGTTTTTGGATAAAATCAGAATCTCATAACCTCAAGAACCCTAGACTCTCAAAGAAGGCAGCCGTCTCTCTCTCTCCACGTTTTTGAACTCCAGAGCCACAATCAAACACCGAAATCTCACCAAAATCAACACCAAAACATATTTTTCAACTCCCACAACATCATCAATCATCAAACATCAACCAAACCACCTCCAAAATGTGAAGAACAGTAAGAACAACCAACAACCAGAAGCTTGGTTCGAAAACCTTTCGGGTCTGCCATCAACGAAGCACTCGACGAATCCCGGTGTGAAGAATCGTTGTGAATCCGAAGGTAAAACAAGTAGAAACTCCACTTCCGTAATTCTCTACGGTATTATCTGTCTTGCCTCAAAATTTGGGCTCAAACTAACCCTTCTACGCTTCTGTATTGCTATTTGTTTAAGCTTCTGTCCAATAACTTGTTTACCAAGTTTCATGCTTAATTCGAATTCAAATTGAAAACTTTCAATCACTAACGTCTTGTACATCTTTCAGGCTACACACCCATAAAATTTGAGCCAAAAACACTTTCGGGGACAGCCTCAAAGCCGCCGTCCGAGGGCGGTCCGCACCCACGGATGTCATGTCCGGGGTCCTAGACTCCCTGTCCGTAAGCCCGGACGCCCACGGACGGCGGCGGGATTTTAAAAAATTCAAAATTTAGATTTTCTAATAATGTCCGGGCCCACGGACATCATGTCCGTGGCCCCGGACTTCGCAATTTTTTGTTTTCCTTTAATTTCGACTCTTCTGTATAACTAGGTTAACTGGGGTCCGTGGTCTCGGACATGGGGTCTGTGGCTACGGACGTAAGCAAAATTCGACCTAATTCTGCCTCCGAAACCCTAGTTTAGGTAGCTTTTAATTTCACTTTAATTTTCTGTCAAAAAATGCTAAAAACACAAAAAAACAGAAGCTCGCGCACTTAGGTTAAGACGACTCGTAATAAACCGTAAATAAACCAAGTTGAGGAAAACGACCTAGGAAGGGTAATGAAAGTAATTGAACCCTAAATAAGTCGAATACCAAGCCCCCGAACCCAAACTCTACCTTTCCTGATTTACTCTAGGTTAAAATTAGGCGGCGACTCATAATATGTTCCAGTGAGCTAGCTTAGGTTTTAATAATTATTGTTATATGACATAGTTATTAATCTTAGGTTATAAGTGGACCTAAAACCCGATTAGATCCTAATCGACTTAATCCACATAGGATAGGGGTTTAAAATCGAGGCTCACAGACTGGCGACTCTGCTGGGGACAAGATTCTTAATATTAACTTGTTTAATTTTAAGAAAGAGGGCTTAACTTGAAAATGTTTATTTATGGCTTTATTACATTGTTTGTTTACTTTTGTACGCAATTTAAATTTATGTACTTTTGCATCATATGAGAGCGAGGTTCCACATAAACCGATTTCACCCCGGGACCCGTTTGAGGGTCCCCTGTCAGGGACTCACACCTTTTAGGTGATGTGAATAAGCGGGGGAAAAGAGGAGGGTGTCGTCTAACCACACCCCCTTAATACCTGAGCCTTAGCCCCAAGCGTTTTCCTGGCAGTGCCCTTACCTAGCCCTTTGTTTGGTCAGTCAAAGACCCGACCGTAGACGCACACCTTCAGGTGATGTGAAAAGAGTGGGGAAGCCCAAAGAGAGTAGCGTGCAAGCCCTATTCCTTTGTGGTGATCTGGGCCCGCACCCCAAGCACCTCTCCGGATCAATCCATACCCGGTTTGATTTAAACGTCTAGTGAGGACATATTGAATTTGTGTAGGCCTTGTTTGCTTGTATGATCGGCCCACTACCCAACCTAGAGATTGATAGGAACTTCTCCTACATCAACCAAGCCTAACACGAATTGGGCACAGCTCGATTTGGTATGCGCCTAGAGGCCCTGTTGGTTTAACATGTGATCGTTCGGGTCGGCCCAAAGCCTAGACTTAGGTGATTTCTCTTCTGGCCCATTTGAATATCCAATTAGTTCTAGGCCCATAAAAGGAAATCCACTGAACTTGAAAACTCACAAGTCCTGAAAATAAATCTTTTCGGCTTAGCAAACCATCTCTCTGGCCCCGAAGAAAGTTAGGCCTTTGTGATTTCGGACCATTCCAGCTCATGTGCTTTACTTCAGGCCCGAACACATTCCGGCCCCAGGGCTCATTTAGTCTAGGTATACTTCTTATCATGACCCTAACCAAAACCTAGATCTAGGTGTCATCTGTTAGGCCCAACCAAAATCACTCGGCCCAAATTCCAGTTCACATAGAGCAATCATTCTGGCCCAAGTACCACACTCATAACTCATTCCAATTTGAGCCCATAGACCAATTCATAGTTTGCCCCATGAGCTTCGCTCTCAATCCAGAATTTCGGCCCATAAAACATTTGAATCCAAGATAGTTTGCATAATTCGTTCATTCCAGTTTCCGGCTTCAAGGCCCAACAAGAGCATCAAACGAATCTAGACTTCAAGGCTTATCCCTCGGCCCAGTGGCCCATTCACGGTCCATGTGATTTCTTTCAGCTTGTTTGCTCAATTTCTAGATTCAGGCCTACATGTCCGTTCTAGTCTAGGAATCACTCTAATCTATGCACTTCGCTCTCAGTTAGGCGAAGACTCAGGCCCAGTTACTTCCTACATAACCCATGGACATTCCTAGTTCAGACATTTTACAGGGCCTACTCGAAGCTTGGAAGGAAGACAATCATGGTCAATGGCGCCCCGACGGTCAATGATAAGTGTCCAAATGAGCATGATTTATAGGTGTATTTCATGTATAATATTAGCACTTTTCTTGCTCATTTCTCCACTTCGGTTAGTTTTCCTCTAGTTTATGTTTTATTGTTTATCTCACAAATTTATTGGTTTAACATGAGGAAAACCAAGCTGGGAGTGAAGTAGATTAAGAGACGAACGTATAGGCGCAGACGGCTCAGAAAACGGAGCCCAAACGAAGAATCTAGAGCTAGTAGAAGAAATAAGCTTGACATCGCGATAACACGCGGTCTTCTCACAGGCTACCGCCTGGCGGACACCACAGGGGCGACCGCCTCATAACTGGCGGACGGTGATAGAGGCTACCGCCTCTTAAACTCGCGGACGAGGCATAGGCAACCGCCTCGCGGTCAACATAGAGGCTACCGCCTCTTAACTCGCGGTCACCACACAGGCAACCGCCTGGCGGACAGCATAGAGGCTACCGCCTCTTAATCTCGCGGTCAACACAGGAGTTACCGCCACTTATTAGGCGGTACGAGCAGGCGGACACCAATAACCGTGACTAATTATCAGTCGCGACTATCTTCTTCGCGCCGTCGTCTGCAACTCGCCCGACTCGCCCGCAACTTATCCATCTACTCTGCACACGCTCTGTCCCCTGCAATCAATGAAGGAAGCAATAAATGAAGCACTCAGACTGCAATCAACTGCAATCAATTAAATACGTACGGATCTGCCTCCTCAATTCTCTATATAAACCCAACACCATTACTGCAAAAAACACACACGTACGACCAGAGGCTGAAGAAATCAAACAACACCACACTCCATTCTCTTCCATTAATTCCTCCCGTATCACCACATTCTCCATCTTTTATTTATTTACCATTTCACCACATTCACGTACGTACTACTCAAACAGAAGCAGTATTACAAAGAGAGAAAAGAGGCAGGCGAGTGCAGACCCGTTATTCGCAGGCAGTTCCTGAGTAATGAATATTTCAGTCTCTACTCTGTTTTTATTTCTGTCAATGTCTGAGTAATCTCATAATTGTGCTTAGGATGGGTGTTTAACCCAAATAACTCAGCGTATTTATAATACCGAGTTTGCTTATAAATATTTGTTTTGTCTCTCTCTATTATTAAATGTTTAAGAACTGATCATTTTTACTCATTTACGGTTTCTCTAATTTCAATGATTTTGTAAAATTAGAGAATAGACCACAAAGAGAGACAAACGTTAGATATTATCTCCTTGATTAGCAGATAAAATCCATCGCTGTTATAAAAGAATTCTCACTTAAAGCTAATTAATGATTTTAGACTTTTTCTGATTGTAAGAAGTTTAATGAATTAATTAAGAGCTGTCCTTATCTATGATTTAGAAAGGCCACAAGATAAAATTCTTAACAGACAAATAAGAGCAAACTAGGATTATAATTATTATCTGAGTTATAATTGGGCGATTCACCTTCCTTAGCACATTTCCATCCACTTAATTCACAACTGTTTTTACTGTTTTTATTATTTCTTTAATAATCCAACAACAAATCAAGCTTGCCTCCGGCTAAACCCCTTTTACAGTTTTTTTTAACTACCTAAACTAGGATAATTGAACAATCTCCTTGTGGATACGACACTTGTTTTACTACTACGAATAGGTACACTTGCCTAATAGTTTGTTATAATTCTATATTAATTATAGTGTAGTTTTATCCCAACAAGTTTTTGGCGCCGTTGCCGGGGAGATTGATTCCATCAATTTCCCTAGTTTCTGGTAGTTCACTCGCTATATAGTAATAATCTGTTAATACTATTAAATTGTTAATCTTGGACATCTGAATTGGACATCGGACTTCGGACCTGACTTGGACATCTAACTCCTAACATCTTAATATTATTGTCATTTCGTTCCATTGTCATTTCGTTCCATTGTCCTTTCTTTCCATTGTCTCTAACTACTAACTTTAAATTTCTTGTCATTTCGTTCCATTGTCCTTTCTTTCCATTGTCCTTAACATTTCATTTCCATTGTCCTTAACATTTCTTTCCATTGTATACTAACTACTAACTTATAATTTCCAGTATACTAACTTCTAACGTTTATCAGCCTAACCAATATTTCTGTCTTTCTTATTTTATTTACTAACTAATATTGCAGTTTCTCACAAACCACAAGTTATCTTCTGTGCATGCCAAACACTCGAACCCGAGGCTCTCCACCAATCAGTCCGAGCCCCGAACCCGAGCGTACTTTATTACAAGCACAGAGAAACCTGAGAAACCAAGCCATGGCCAATAACGAAGTTATAAATGAAATGGACCATGCAATTCAACCAGAACACCGTGCCCTATCTGATTATCACCAATAACACCGAAGGAAGAGCATCAGCATAGTTCTCCCCGAACTAACACCAGAAGAAGCCGGACGTTGGGTTTTCAAAACCCACTACATCACCGCCGTCCGGGATCTAGGCAAGTTTAGTGGAGCGAACCCAGATGAAGCCCCAAATCATCTGAGTCTCTTCCTAGACTTCTGCAATTCCTTTAGTCAAACCGGCAACGTCAAAGAAAGAATCCGTCTACAACTTTTCCTCACTCGTTGTCGGATTCAGCAAACAGGTGGTATCGAAGCCTTCCCTCCCGATCAATCACCACATGGCTTCAAATGGCCCAAAAATTCCTTGCCAAATACTACCCAACCAGTAGAACGAGGCAATTGATCGGTGAAATCAATACTTTCTGTCAGGAGCCGGGAGAAACGTTGTACGACGCATGGGACAGATTTAAAGATATGCTATGAAGTGTTCCACCATGGTCTTGACGATCAATCCCTCTGCCTGTCATTCTTCAACGGTCTGGATGATGGGAACCGACTACTTGTCAATTCCTCTGCAGGAGGGAGTTTCATGATGAAATCTCCTAAAGAAGGAATGGACCTTCTCGAAACCATGACGAGCAATACGAGACAGTGGACGAGATCCAAAGGAAGAACGCCACGAGCAGCAGGCCTACTCCACGTTGAGCCTACAGATCATTTATCGGCTCAGATCTCGTCCCTTACAAAGATGGTGGAAAAGCTAACGACATCACAAAACGAAATTGTAAAAACAATAGCTTCCCCACCTACAAGTTCATCGTCAGTTCCACCTACAGAAGGATGTGCCATATGCGCCGGTCCTCATGAAACCCCTCAGTGCGAAGGTAAAGGACAGTACGAGGATGCAAACTTCATAGGAAACCGTCCCGGTAATTCCTACAACAACAACTTCAACAACAACTATCCATGGAGAAATCACCCGAATTTCTCATGGAAGAATAATGATCAAAACCAAGGAGGTCAGAACAACAATTCAAATACCTATCAGGGGAACAGACCCCAACCAAATTCTAATATAGGTTATCGAGCACAAGGTGCCCCTCCAGGTTTCCAGCAACAACAACAACCATCGTCAACCTCTTCTGATCCAAATGAGGAATTCAGGAATTTAATGAAAGGATTCATGACTACGACTCATACCCGACTCGTGGATCAAGAAGCCACTAACAGAAGGGTTGAAGCCCAGATACAACAAACCAACCAACAGTTGGAGCAAATCAGTCAGCAGCTTGCACAAAGGCCACCTGGTGCCTTCCCTAGTCAGCCAAATCCAAATCCAAGGGAACAGGCCAAGGCAGTAACATTAAGAAGTGGTAGGCCGCTCAACTCATCTCTCCCCGAGATGATACTGATAATCAAGAGCAGCAAGCTCATGAACCTCAAGAAAATTCAGAGGAAGAACAGAAAGATGCTGAAGAAGCCCCTCCTCCTACAAAAAATATTTCCAAGGAGAAGGAGTCTCCTGAATCTACTCCTTCCCCTCTCACAAAAATTCTTCCCCCACTTCCTTTTCCAAACAGAATGAGAAAGAAAAATTTAGATGAACAGTTTGGAAAGTTTCTTTCTCACTTCAAGAAATTGACGATCAATATTCCTTTTGCCGATGCTTTAAAACAAATGCCAATATACGCAAAGTTCATGAAGGATATCATCACCAACAAAAGATCGTTGCAGGAAGTGGAAACTGTACACCTTACACAGGAAGTGTCAGCAGTACTTCTCAAGAGTCTCCCTCCAAAACTTGGAGACCCAGGTTTGCCAATTATTCCATGTTCAATTGATAATGTTGATTGTGGTAGTGGGTTATGTGATCTAGGAGCTAGTATCAATTTAATGCCACTGTCAACTTTCAACAAACTTAAAATTGGTAAATGCGAACCAACTTCTATTCAATTACAATTAGCAGATAGATCTTTAGTATTCCCAAAAGGAATAATAGAAGATTTGATTGTTACTGTAGGAACCTTTGTGTTCCCCGCTGACTTTATTGTAATTGACATGGAAGAAGACACTAGGGTGCCCTTAATCTTAGGACGACCTTTCATGAGAACTGCAAGAGCACTAATCGATGTTGAAAAAGGAAAAATCATTTTAAGGCTGCATAACGAAACTTAGAATACGACATGTCAAGGTTATAAGAAACCCGCTCATTTAGAAGATACCTTTTCCATAGACGTTGTCGACTCTATTGTGCAGGATAATTATCTGCTATTTGTAATGACGCTCTTGAAAATGCCTTGTCTGAAATCTGTGATAACCGATTAGTATACCCTGACACAATCCAAATGGTAGCAGCTCTGGATAGAATAAAATCATACAAGAAACCACGCTACCCACCACCAGAACCATTAGAGCTATCTACTCAGAAATTACCACCATCCATTGAACAACCCCCTCTCGTAGAACTGAAACAATTGCCATCACATCTGAAGTATGTTTATCTTTCTGATTTTTGTACTTTGCCTGTTATTATTTCTTCATCCCTAACAAGTACACAGGAAGAACAGCTTGTGAAGATCCTTCAGAGCCACAAGAAGGCAATAGGCTGGTCCATTTCGGACATTAAAGGTATCAATCCCCATTTCTGCACACATCACATATACATGGAAGATACCTACAAGCCTTTAGTCCAACCACAGAGAAGGCTGAATCCCAACATGAAAGACGTAGTAAAGAAAGAGGTGCTCAAACTTCTCGACGCCGGGATAATCTACTCCATCTCCGACAGCAAATGGGTGAGCCCCGTTCAAGTGGTCCCGAAAAAAGGAGGTCTCACTGTGGTCCCCAACGACAAAGGTGATCTAATTCCTCAGAGAACCACGACGGGATGGAGAGTCTGCATCGATTACAGGAAACTGAACAGCGCAACGCGGAAGGACCACTTCCCTTTACCTTTCATCGATCAGATGCTTGAAAGATTGGCCGGGCAAGATTACTACTGCTTCCTGGATGGTTATTCAGGATACTTTCAAATACCCATTGCTTCTGAAGACCAAGACAAAACCACATTCACATGCCCGTACGGGACATTTGCATACAATCGGATGCCTTTTGGTCTATGCAATGCCCCAGCAACATTCCAAAGATGCATGATGGCAATCTTCAGCGACTATCTTGAGAAGAGCATCGAAGTCTTCATGGACGACTTCTCTGTCTTTGGTCCCACTTTCGAATCCTGTCTGAATAATCTGGATGCCATCCTCGCCCGATGTGAAGAAACTAACCTTGTGCTTAACTGGGAAAAATGCCATTTCATGGTTAAAGAAGGAATAGTTCTTGGGAATAAAATATCTTCAAAAGGAATTGAAGTCGAAAGAGCCAAGGTCGAAGTTATTGAAAAATTACCACCACCATCGACGGTAAAAGATATCAGAAGTTTCCTTGGCCATGCTGGGTTCTATAGAAGGTTTATCAAGGATTTCTCCAAAATTTCAAAACCTCTATGTGAACTCCTAGCTAAAGACGTCAAGTTCGACTTACTGACAAATGCCTACAAGCCTTCAACACACTGAAAGAATGCCTCATCTCTGCCCCATTGTGATATCACCAGATTGGAGCCTTCCATTTGAAATATGTGCGATGCCAGCGACTATGCCGTGGGTGCCGCTTTATGCCAAAAGAAGGAGAAGATCTTGAGAACCATCTACTATGCAAGTAGAACCCTCAACGACGCTCAGAAGAATTATTCAACTACTGAGAAGGAACTTCTAGCAGTAGTCTTTGCTTGGATAAATTCCGATCATATCTCTTGGGAAGCAAAGTAATAATTCATACCGATCACTCCGCTCTGAGGTATCTATTTGCCAAAGAAGATGCCAAACCCCGACTCCTCCGGTGGATACTCCTACTACAGGAATTTGAGATTGAAATCAGAGACAAGCCAGGAGTGCAGAATGTAGTAGCAGACCACCTATCTCGCATAGAGGCACCAAGTGATGGCACTTCCATCAATGAATTCTTTCCAGATGAGTGCGTCTTTATGATTGGTGACACCGGTGATCCATGGTACGCTGACATGGCCAACTACCTCGCACGAGGAGTAATACCACATGGGTTAACCTACCAACAGAAAAAGAAGTTCTTTTCCGATGTCAAACATTATTACTGGGAGGATCCTCTCCTTTTCAAGGTTTGTGCAGACGGGATGGTAAGAAGATGTGTGCCCCACAATGAAATCCAGAACATTCTCCGTCATTGTCACTCTCTTGAAGCAGGAGGACATCATGGGCCAGCTCGAACAGCGGCTAAGGTACTTCAATCAGGTTTCTTTTGGAAAACCTTACAAAGACTGTCATTCCTTTGTAGCCTCCTGCGATGAATGCCAAAGACTTGGGAACACCTCCAGGAAACACGAAATGCCTCTCAACATCATACTCGAGGTCGAACCTTTCGACGTGTGGGGCATTGACTTCATGGGTCCCTTTCCTTCGTCTTGTTCAAACCTTTCATCTTGGTGGCAGTCGACTATGTCACTAAATGGGTGGAAGCTATCGCCTCTCCCACAAATGATGCAAAGGTAGTACTCAGGTTCTTGAAGAGGAACATCTTTACACGATTTGGAGTCCCACGTGCTATCATCAGTGACCAAGGATCCCACTTCTGCAATAAGCAGTTCAACAGCCTTGATGACCAATATAGAGTGAGACATAATGCCTTGCCTTTCACCCTCAACGAATTGCCAGGCTAAGTCTCTAACCGAGAATTGAAGTGGATCCTCAAAAGAAGGTTAATTCTCTCCCGAAAAGATTGGTCCCTGAAACTGGATGATGCACTCTGGGCGTATAGAAGCTTACCAGACGCCTATCGGCATTCCCATATCGACTATCTTCGGCAAAGCTTTCATTTACCAGTCGAGCTTGTGCACAAATCATTCTGGGGCCGTGAAAGCCCTCAACTTTGATCTACTGAGAGCAGGTGACAAAAGGAAATTCCAGCTCACTGAATTAGAGGAATTTCGAGAGGATGCCTATGAAAATAACCGAATCTACAAGGAGAAAGCCAAGAAGTGGCATGACAAGATGATCCTTAAGCGGGAGTTTCATTAGGGAGATTTGGTTCTGTTGTACAACTCCAGGTTGAAGTTGTTTCCTGGTAAACTTAAATCCTATTGGGCTGGACCATTTACTGTCTCCAAGGTCACCCCGTATGGATCCGTTGAGTTGGTGGATTCTAAAAAACACACTTTCATGGTTAATGGATCTAGACTAAAACATTACCAGGGTGGTAATCTCGAGACAGTTGATGCTCGTACAATCAACCTACATGATACTCAGATTTGAGTACGTTCCAAAGCGTCTAGCCAAAGACGTTAAAGAAGGGCAGCTTTCCGGGAGGCAACCCGGACGAACTTATCTTTTATATGCTTTTATGCTGTTTTAATTTTCAGATTCCCTTTAATTTTATTTTTGCTAACTTTTAACCCCGTTTATAGTATGGTTGCTTCTAGTGTCTTATGCAGGTGCAATTTCATGTCTACACCGCAACCAAGCTACGCTACTTGAGGCTGAAGCTCAAGTGTGGGGGAAGTCCAAAACACGCTAGCACAAATAATATCAGGGGAGTACTAGTTTCTTTAATTATGCTTTTATTTAAATAAAATATGCAGAGGAGAATTTATATGCTTAAATGAGTATTCGTGAGCTTCGTGTTCTCTCTATTTTATCTACTTACCGAAAAGGCCTTCTGAATCTTTCCCTTGTTTTTCTAGTGAACAATGAGGACATTGTTCAATTTAAGTGTGGGGGAGTGTGCCCTTTTCGGTGACATTTTATGCTAAAATGTTTAATCTCTCTGCTTATCTTGCGTTTGTTCAAATTCAATATCGCGGACCCTTTTTATGTGGGTTGTTCTCTTTAGGAATAAATATTGTTATGAATTGTGGGATAAATGGTACAAAAATGTACAAAAATTTTAAAATTTTGATTACTTTTGAGGAGCATTTTTATGCGGTGTGACCAAATGATCTGAAATGGTTGGATTTTTATTGCTCAGGGGTTCCTTCTGTCTTCTTTCTTAGGGATTGCTAAGGGGTGCTTCTCTGTCAAAAAGAAAAAAAAATAAAATAAATAAGGGACTTGTGAGACACCATTGGTAACAAACAAAGAGAGTTGAGTGTTCTTAAATACAAAGGCTTGATGCCTACATATTATCTTCTCATCTCTTATGCAAAAGTGAAACAAATGCATAAATCTATTTTTCCTTTTGTTTTCTCCTCAATGCCCATTCTTGAGAGAAGTTGGCCATGGTAAAAGTTCTCAAAGTCACCTTAAATCAAGAAGCATTGAAGTACTCCGGATCATACCCCGAAACTCTTATTTTTATTTTTGCCCTGAGTACACCTATGCCACCAGTAGGTGATGGATCACACTCCTCTAAAAAGTTTAAGATCATGTACTATTGAGTTCTTTATCCTATCCTTCATAATAATATTTGTTAATATTGAGCATTCCCTACTTAGGTACGTAGTTTTGCTTGAGGACAAGCAAAAAGATAAGTGTGGGGTGTGATAAGTGTCCAAATGAGCATGATTTATAGGTGTATTTCATGTATAATATTAGCACTTTTCTTGCTCATTTCTCCACTTCGGTTAGTTTTCCTCTAGTTTATGTTTTATTGTTTATCTCACAAATTTATTGGTTTAACATGAGGAAAACCAAGCTGGGAGTGAAGTAGATTAAGAGACGAACGTATAGGCGCAGACGGCTCAGAAAACGGAGCCCAAACGAAGAATCTAGAGCTAGTAGAAGAAATATTGACATCGCGATAACACGCGGTCTTCTCACAGGCTACCGCCTGGCGGACACCACAGGGGCGACCGCCTCATAACTGGCGGACGGTGATAGAGGCTACCGCCTCTTAAACTCGCGGACGAGGCATAGGCAACCGCCTCGCGGTCAACATAGAGGCTACCGCCTCTTAACTCGCGGTCACCACACAGGCAACCGCCTGGCGGACAGTAGAGGCTACCGCCTCTTAATCTCGCGGACAACAGGAGTTACCGCCACTTATTAGGCGGTACGAGCAGGCGGACACCAATAACCGTGACTAATTATCAGTCGCGACTATCTTCTTCGCCCGTCGTCTCCAACTCGCCCGACTCGCCCGCAACTTATCCATCTACTCTGCACACGCTCTGTCCCCTGCAATCAATGAAGGAAGCAATAAATGAAGCACTCAGACTGCAATCAACTGCAATCAATTAAATACGTACGGATCTGCCTCCTCAATTCTCTATATAAACCCAACACCATTACTGCAAAAAACACAACACGTACGTCCACAGGCTGAAGAAATCAAACAACACCACACTCCATTCTCTTCCAATTAATTCCTCCCGTAGCACCACAATTCTCCATCTTTTATTTATTCTCACCATTTCACCACATTCACGTACGTACTCAAACACTCAAACAGAAGCAGTATTTTACAAAGAGAGAAAAGAGGCAGGCGAGTGCAGACCCGTTATTCGCAGGCAGTTCCTGAATAATGAATATTTCAGTCTCTACTCTGTTTTTATTTCTGTCAATGTCTGAGTAATCTCATAATTGTGCTTAGGATGGTGTTTAACCCAGAATAACTCAGCGTATTTATAATACCGAGTTTGCTTATAAATATTTGTTTTGTCTCTCTCTATTATTAAATGTTTAAGAACTGATCATTTTTACTCATTTACGGTTTCTCTAATTTCAATGATTTTGTAAAATTAGAGAATAGACCACAAAGAGACAAACGTTAGATATTATCTCCTTGATTAGCAGATAAAATCCATCGCTGTTATAAAAGAATTCTCACTTAAAGCTAATTAATGATTTTAGACTTTTTCTGATTGTAAGAAGTTTAATGAATTAATTAAGAGTTGTCCTTATCTATGATTTAGAAAGGCCACAAGATAAAATTCTTAACAGACAAATAAGAGCAAACTAGGATTATAATTATTATCTGAGTTATACTCGGGCGATTACACCTTCCTTAGCACATTTTCCATCCACTTAATTCACAACTGTTTTTACTGTTTTTATTATTTCTTTAATAATCCAACAACAAATCAAACTTGCCTCCGGCTAAACCCCTTTTTACAGTTTTTAATAACTACCTAAACTAGGATAATTGAACAATCTCCTTGTGGATACGACACTTGTTTTACTACTACGAATAGGTACACTTGCCTATTAGTTTGTTATAATTCTATATTAATTATAGTGTAGTTTTATCCCAACAGTCAACAACTCCAGTCTTCAACACGTTGGCATCAGACTGTTCAACATCACTATTTCAGAAGTTTTCTCGATTTAGTAGTTTTCTTTTCTCAATCATTCTTCTAACTTTTATGGTAGTTAGCTTCCTTTATCATTTTAGATTACAACTTTTGATGTTATCTTTCCATTCGTGAATAAGAGCATAGTTCGATTTTCGTAATTTTTTGTGCATTCATTCAACAAAACAAAAACACAAAAATTTGTTTTCTTTTTAAGGGATCACAGTGTAATCATTTCCCGACTATGGAATAAAATGACTTGTCTTTTGTTTCTAAAAGGGTGAACATGTCCGTCCTCACACCATAGACTATCCCATAATATCCACGAAGCATTCCAAAATCTGTATCTATTTAAGTGTTGTCATAAACCCCAGGTCAATACTGGGGGCAATCTGAGTTCAGGATCGTCATCTTTAATCTTTCGTTTAAGCGTGTGAACTAGTCTCTAAGTGAAATTCACGAGAGAGTCTTGAGCGGAAAAACCATGAGTGAACGAGCGTGTCATTTTTACATGACTCCGGTGAGACCACATACAAAGGAAAATGTAAATGGCATAACTCCAATCGAAGGAGATAATTTGTAAATTTACTCTTAGACCTGCGAAAAGTAACAAAGAACGGATACACAACTATCAGGAATGACGAACCACCTAGGTACAGCACCACATAGCCAAAAGCTTGTAAACCCTATCATTAAATCCTAGACACCCCCGCTGAGCCTTTCATATATCCCTTTTCGATATTATGAACTCCACAGAATCACCCAGCCAATGATGAATTACCGACCCGGTGACCAAAGGAAGCGAGGAGCCCGACTCTCAGATAACAATCTAATCAGTCCAAAGAAGCGATGCCGCTATCAGCATGACAAAGTGATCCTTAAATGGTCCCAAACTGGCACAGGATCCAGAGAGCTCACATCAAACCAGCTCTCATAACTCAAAACCGGGAAACACATGAACCCCGAAGGCAAAGTCAATAAAGGATAAAACAAAAAGGCAAACCCGAAGTGCCTCAAATAAATCCAAATGACGAAAAAAGAAATGGTGTAAAGGACAACTTCAAAAGTCCAAGTCCAGAAGCTCGAAAACAACGTCAACATGAAGCAGCCAGATGACTTCAAGACAAGGAAGATGAATCCGAGAGAAGACGCAAGTTGCAGCTTTGGTCACCCATTTAAGCTCCACATACCTTAAATATCCCTCCATGATCCCGTCATCTTTCATCACACCATATGGCCACGTTATAAGCTCTAAAGACTTCCGACTTGATAGTTGTGTGTCCAATCACGTGAAAGTAACAGATCAAATGCGTAAATCCATCAAATATCGAATTCAATGGTCTAGAAGTTATGACCATGAGCGAGAAATGAGTGCAAACACCAACCACGTTGAGTGTAGGATAGGGTGCACCACATCAAAGCATAAGCCTCGACCCTGTGAGGATGAGACTTGTTCGCACGTTTAATCAAAGAAAATACTGGGGGCAATTGATCGTTCCGATCAATTGCCATGAACTCTAGCTCAGATTGTCCTAAGGAAAAATACTGGGGGCAATTGTTGGTTCCGACAATTTCCATGACAACACCAATTGAAACCTAAAGCTTGAGCACCACCATCCCACCACAGGCATAAGCCCTCACATCCACATCAAACACCTCAGGCGCACATAAGCTCTAACCTCCACACACACACTCTCAAGCCCGTCATTAGCCTTACCCCCACAAAAACATCAAACCTGCCATAACCCTGACCACCATCCAAAATCACAACCTAATCCTAGGTTTATCGTATATCCTGAACACCAGCAAAAGCCTTTAGCACCAAAAAAAAAAAACCCCACCAGTGGCATGTTCATCTTCTAAGAAACAAAATGCAAATATGAATTTCTTAGTCAGGAAGTGATTCTTTCACTTTCCTTTTTCAGTAGAGTTTTTCCCAAGCTTTGCCATGTTTGACACATTTTCCAGCAATTTCTTGCTTTAAAAAATTTTCAATTCTCATCATTGCCATGTTTGGCACATTTTTCAACAGTTTCTTGCTTTGAATAAATATCTTACATGCACTGTGATTGCATTTTACAAACTTTTGCGTACACCTCACCATCGCCACGTTTGGCCCTTTTACAATTGGTTTTCACCACATGCATTTGCACGAGACCATTATCTTTCTAGCCCATTTTTAGTGCGAGACCCATCCTGCATATAACTCACTTTCACTTAGATCCAATCCTTAGGCTCGTCATAAGACCTAGATCCATCCTTAGGCTCGTCATAAGACCTAGATCCATCCTTAGGCACGTCATAAGACCTAGAACAATCCTTTAGGCTCGTCATAAGACCTAGATCCAATCTTTAGGCTCGTCATAAGACCTAGAACCATCCTTTAGGCTCGTCATAGGACCTAGTTGCATTCTTTTAGGCTCGTAATAAGACCCTTTAGCTTACCCACTCTCATCAAACACATTGCATTCATCTCATTCATATAGGCTCGTCATAAGACCTAGTTGCATTATCCAGGCGCGTCACAAGACTTGGCGACAGAAAAGTTGGCGAGGTGATGGCAATAAATCCTCCTGTGTTATGTCAACTTACTTTGGGATCAACGAATGGTGGGCAAAGGCAATAAGTCCCCAGGGTTTTTACCAGGAGTTATCCCTGCACACCGGCTTGGGAGGCGATGGCAATAAGTCCACATTGGGTCCAGCCAGGAGCATCGGCACGGGTTTCGGTCCCCAGAAGCATCCGAGCATCATCAACATCATCAATATCATCAGCATTATCGGCATCATCATCAACATCATCAGCATCATTAGCATCGCTAGCATATCAGCATTCCTACATCTACACATTATTTAGCTTTCAACATCTTCAGGTAGTCAACGCCTTAGAATAGCTTGACATCATTTCATTTTTAGGTAGTCAACGCCTTCGAATCGATTGACATTTACTTCATCATTTCATTTTTAGGTAGTCAACGCCTTAGAATCGATTGACATTTACTTCATCATTTCATTTTTAGGTAGTCAACGCCTTAGAATCGCTTGACATTTATTTCATCATTTCGTTTTTAGGTAGTCAACACCTTAGAATCGCTTGACATCTTTTCATTTTCATTCTCACTCATAGGTAGTCAGCACCTTAGAATAGCTCACACAATCTACATGTAGGGTCTTTTGATATCCAAAATTTTGGGGTATCACTCAGGCATCAATCAGACTTTTCACATCCGTTACAAAGTCCAGTTGACGGGGGACAATCTGTTATACCCAAAAGTTTGACCCCCCTGGTTAAGGTCTACGAGGTTTTGGTGTTGTGAGGGATATTTCAATCAAGTAGTGAGAGATTCCGGCCCGATTGGCGTGTTCCATGGCATGGGGAGCAGCTTCGTCATTGTCAGGGGCGTTTTCGTAATTGTTAAGGCCCCTGAGGCCTCCTGTAAGCTTTCTCTCTCCTCCGAGGGATGTCCGAATCAGCTTGAAATGCTTTGATATTTTAACCCATGATAGAGGATGGCATTTTAAGCATAATGGCGTTGGAATTTTGATTTTTCGAATTTCCAATAATTTTCTAGCAAATTCTGACTGAATCTGACGGGAAATTCAATTTAAAAATATTCCAACATTTAAAAAATTCGGTTCCACCTCAGAAAGTTCATAATTCCATCCTTGACATGTGGTTAAAATTTCACAGCAAAATTCCTTTGGGAAGTCTTTTAATTAAAATACCAAAGAATCTTAATTTTACTAGATTTTCTTTATCTTTAAGAAAGTCTATATAAGGGGATAGGTTTTTGGATAAAATCAGAATCTCATAACCTCAAGAACCCTAGACTCTCAAAGAAGGCAGCCGTCTCTCTCTCCACGTCTTTGAACTCCAGAGCCACATCAAACACCGAAATCTCACCAAAATCAACACCAAAACATATTTTTCAACTCCCACAACATCATCAATCATCAAACATCAACCAAACCACCTCCAAAACGTGAAGAACAGCAAGAACAACCAACAACCAGAAGCTTGGTTCGAAAACCTTTCGGGTCTGCCATCAACGGAGCACTCGACGAATCCCGGTGTGAAGAATCGTTGTGAATCCAAGGTAAAACAGGTAGAACTCCACTTCCCTAATTCTCTACGGTATTATCTGTCTTGCCTCAAAATTTGGGCTCAAACTAACCCTTCTATGCTTCTGTATTGCTGTTTGTTTAAGCTTCTGTCCAATAACTTGTTTACCAAGTTTCGTGCTTAATTCGAATTCAAATTGAAAACTTTCAATCACTAACGTCTTGTACATCTTTCAGACTACACACCCATAAAATTTGAGCCGAAAACACTTTCGGGAACAGCCTCAAAGCCGCCGTCCGAGGGCGGTCCGCACCCACGGACGTCATGTCCGGGGTCCCGGACTCCCTGTCCGTAAGCCCGGACGCCCACGGACGGCGGCGGGATTTTAAAAAATTCAAAATTTAGATTTTCTAATAATGTCCAGGCCCACGGACATCCTGTCCGTGGCCCCGGACTTCACAATTTTTTGTTTTCCTTTAATTTTGACTCTTCTGTATAACTAGGTTAACTAGGGTCCGTGGTCTCGGACATGGGGTTCGTGGCTACGGACGTAAGCAAAATTCAACCTAATTCTGCCTCCGAAACCCTAGTTTAGGTAGCTTTTAATTTCACTTTAATTTTCTGTCAAAAATGCTAAAAACACAAAAAAACAGAAGCTCGCGCACTTAGGTTAAAACGACTCGTAATATGCCGTAAATAAACCAAGTAGAGGAAAAACGGCCTAGGAAGGGTAATGAAAGTAATTGAACCCTAAATAAGTCGAATACCAAGCCCCCGAACCCGAACTCTACCTTTCCTGATTTACTCTAGGTTAAAATTAGGTGGCGACTCATAATAGGTTCCAGTGAGCTAGCTTAGGTTTTAATAATTATTGTTATATGACATAGTTATAATTTAGGTTATAAGTGGACCTAAAACCCGATTAGATCCTAATCAACTTAATCCATATATAGGGGTTTAAAATCGAGGCTCACATGGTCATAAGGGCTCAGGTGAACGACCGCATGATGGAAGGAATCTTGGTCGACAGCGGAGCGGGTGCTAACGTCATTTCTGCTGAGGCAGTAAAGAAACTCGAGATATCGGAAGATAGGATCAAGCCCTATTCAGCTGTACTGGGTGGTTTCGTAGGAGGGATCTCGACTAAGTCTATAGAGAGCGTCGACTTCACCATCACCCTAGGGCAAGGGGATGAGAGGTGCACGGAAGAACTGACGGCCTTCATCCTCCCTGGGCTCTCTGGGTACAATATGTACCTCGGGCAACCAGGAATAAACACCTTCAGAGCCATTTGTAGCACCCACCATCTGAAAATGAAGTACCTGACCCGGTCAGGGAAACTCGTTACGGTGAGAGGGAGCCAGAAAGTCACGCGGGTATGTGAGGTACGGATCATGGAAAGTCTACCAGGAAATGAGACCGTAAAAACCGCGGGGTCCGAGAAGGAATTCAAGGGAAAGCTCCCCCTCCCCGACGAAACAACGGGGCGGTACGAGGCTCCCGCTGATCCCCCAAAAGAGGTACCTCTACGAGCTGACCCCAACAAATTCTTTAAAATTGGAAATGCCTTTGACAGTGAAGAACAAGTCCATCTAACAAGATTCCTGGAAAAAAGAAGGGCCACATTCGCCTGGAGCACAGAGGAGATGCCCGGAATAAGCCCAGACGTTATCCAGCATAACCTCAACGTAGACCCAGCGCACCCATCAATCCGCCAAAGAAGAAGGGTGGTCGGAGCAGAGAGGGACCAGGCCGCTCGAGAAGAAGTCCAAAAACTCCTGCAGGCGGGTTTTATCAGAGAAGTGTCTTACCCCAAATGGCTGGCGAACGTGGTTATGGTAAAGAAGTCTAACGGGAAGTGGAGAATGTGTGTGGATTTCACCGACCTGAACAAAGCATGCCCCAAAGATTTTTACCCGTTGCCATCGATAGACAGACTGGTTGTCTCGTCGGCCCAGAGCTCCGTCTTGAGCTTCCTGGACGCATTCTCTGGGTACAACCAGATAAAGATGAATGAGAAGGTCTCTGAGAAAACTTCTTTCGTCACCTCAGCTGGAATCTTCTGCTACAAAGTGATGCCATTCGGGTTAAAAAATGCCAGCGCGACCTTCCAACGAATGATAGACAAAGTGTTCCGGGCAACTCTCGAAAATGTGGAGGCTTATGTGGATGACATAGTCGTGAGAAGTCCGTCCAAAGAACAGCACATGAAAGACTTGGAAGAGACATTCACCACGCTCGACAAATTCCAGATCAAGCTAAACCCGGAAAAATGCGTATTTGGGGTCACCAAAGGAAAATTCCTTGGTTTCATCATTGGGCAACGAGGGATAGAGGTGGATCCGGAAAAGACCCAGACGATTCTTAACCTCAGCCCTCCCCAAAGCATCAAAGATGTCCAAGCTCTCAACGGAAGGCTCACGGCCCTAAGCAGGTTCTGTTCAAAGTTGCAGGAAAAGGCAATCCCGTTCTTCAACATATTAAGGAAGAACAGCAAGTTCCAGTGGGGCCAGCAATGTAAAGAAGCCTTCAAGAGGATCAAAGAAATGCTCCGAGAGTTACCCAAGCTGGGAGTCCCAGCACCCGGTCAGGACCTCTACCTCTACCTGTCCGCATCAGCATGGGCGGTGGCAGCGGTCCTAATCATGGAGCACGACAAGAAGGAGATTCCCGTCTACACACAGGGAAGATCCTGACCCCCGTAGAGAGATGCTACACCAACATTGAAAAGGTCTTTCTTGCTCTGGTGGTGGCATCCCGGAAGCTGCGTCCATACTTCCAATCGCACCGAATCCTTGTAAGGACTAACTGGCCGCTGAAGCAAATAACGATAATCCAAATGCATCGGGACGCATGGTAAGCTGGGCAGTCGAACTCACCCAATATGAAATCCACTTCCTGCCGCGAACGGCGATCAAAGCTCAGGCCCTAGCGGACTTCATAACGGAGACCAGCTTCGACCAAGAAGAAGGAAAGCCACCCACCCCCTTCATCATCCAGGTAGACGGCGCTCGGTGCAAGACAGGAGCGGGAGCAGGGATTGTAGTCCAAACTCCCGATGGACGAGACATCAACTACGCCTTCCGGCTGGAGTTCGAAGTAACCAACAACGAGGCTGAATACGAGGCTCTCATTCAAGGCCTGGAGGTTGCCATTGCCCTAGGCGCAACGGACCTGGAAATATATTCAGACTCCTTACTGGTCACCCGGCAGCATGATAACATATATGAGGTAAAGGAGGAAAAACTCTGGAAGTACTTACTCAGGGTCCAAGAGCTAAAAACAAGCTTCTCGAGATGCGAGCTGAAGCACCTTCCCCGGGCAAAAAACGCCGAAGTAGACGCGCTGGCAAAGTTAGCAAGTATGGCCGAAAGGATACCAGGTAGGGTGTGGTTGGAAACCAAGACCAGTCCCAGCGTAGACGAAGCCCAGTCCCAGGTCCTGGCAACTGAGCCCCTCGCGTCCGAAGAATCCTGGATGACTCCGATCGTGGAGTATATCCTTGAAGAAAAGTTGCCACCGGGGGACAAAGAGGCTAGGAATGTAAAGCGGCGGGCAGCGTAATTTTTCCTCGAAGGGGGACGCCTCTACAAAAGATCATTCGCGAGACCCGCCCTTAGATGCATCATAAACAAAGAGGGAAGTGAACTCATAAAGGAGGTGCACGAAGGGGTATGCGGAAACCACCAAGGAGAAGAGCCACGGCCCACAAAATCATGAGGCTCGGTTACTACTGGCCAAGAATGCAGGACCACTGCAAGGAATACATTCGGAGGTGTACCAGATGCCAGGAGCACGGCAGCAAGATACACAGCCCCCCGGCCATGCAAAAGGCCATACTATCCTCGATACCGTTCACGATGTGGGGACTGGATATCATTGGCCCCTTCCCGAAAGCATCTCCCGGGAGATTCAAGTTCATGTACGTGGCCATTGATTACTTCACAAAATGGGTTGAAGCAATGCCTACCGTGTCCATCACAGCCAAGAGGTCGCAAGAATTCGTATGGAAGCACATTGTGTGCAGATTCGGATTGCCAAAGATCATAATAACCGACAATGGGACACAGTTCAATTGCGACAGTTTCCGGGAGTTTTGCGAGCAGTGGAAGATAGAGATAAGATTCGCATCGGTGGCGCACCCCCAGGCCAACGGGCAGGTCGAGAACGCAAATGGGCAGATCATGAAAGCTCTTAAAAGAAGGTTAGGAAGCAAAAAGGGAGGTTGGGCCGAACTACTACACCAGGTCCTATGGTCCTACCGAACGACGGAAAAAGGACCGACCGGAGAAACACCCTTCAGATTGACCTACGGTTTAGAGGCAGTTGTCCCCGCTGAAATCATGATCCCATCAATCCGCTGGGAGTCCTATGACGAACAGCTCAACGATGAAGGAATAAAAGATTGCCTGGACCTACTCGAAGAAGAGAGAGCCGTAGCGGCCGCCCGGATGGCAGAAGACAAAAGAAAGGTAGAAAAGTACTTCAATCGCAAGGTCAGGGAACGAAGCTTTGTCCCTGGCGAGCTGGTCCTAAGAGAAGTCAAGCAGCCCAAAAAACTCGACCCCCAGTGGGAAGGTCCTTACATTATCCATCAGAAGGTTGGGCGAGCTTCATATCACCTAAAGAATAGCGAGGGATACGAATTGCCCCATTCCTGGCACGCAGAATGCCTCAAGAAATTTTATGTGTAAAATCGATGTAATGCTTTGACAAACATCAATAAAGGGAATTATTTTTGGAAAAAACGCGCATCAAAAGAAACACCCGGGCCAAGGCCAACAGGATGTAATGCCCTGAAAAAGAAACACCCGGGCCAAGGCCAACAGGATGTAATGCCCTGAAAAAGAAACACCCGGGCCAAGGCCAACAGGATGTAATGCCCTGAAAAAAAACACCCGGCCAAGGCCAACAGGATGTAATGCCCTGAAAAAGAAACACCCGGGCCATGCCCTACAGGATGCAATGCCCTGAAAACCTTGTTATGAGTTGTCGCACTCAAGCAAGAACAAAAATGAAAAACCCATCTCCGAAAACCCCGGGAGCTCTGGTCGCCTGTAATGGGTGAATCATTAGGTGTGGGACGCCACACCGTACCCTGGTCGGATCCCCCCCGCAACTCTTCCTCCATTACACGAGGAAAAGGAAAGGGAAAGGGGAACGACCGCGAGTACCATCGCTTGGCTTCCAAAAGCAAGGAAGGGAAAGAACAAACGAGAAATGCCCGGTCACTGAAGGCGACCGGGCAAGAGCAGGAACGACCGGTCGTCAAAAACGACCAAGTCGCATCCTTAAAATACAAACGGAACGACCGGTCGAGTAGAAGCGACCGGTCGCACCCGCAAAATAAAGAATTGACTAAGGGAAGGAAATCGATGGCACGTGCAAAACAATAGCGACCGGTCACGAAACAAAATGGCATTAATTGGAAAAGCAACTTACAAATAATTTCATTAACTATTGAAGGCACGTGTACATCAAGACCAAAAGAGGGGAAAGAAAACTAAAACTAATCTAAGTTTTCACTGGCCTATCTAAGTCTCTTTTACAGTATCGAGATTCGTGGCAGCAACCCCTTGAACGCTCTCCGAAGACCCGGACCTCCCGGCAGAGGATCGGAGGCCTACGCCACCCTGATGCGCGGTACTCCCGGGAGGAAGAAAAGACGCCTGACCAGGAACAAAGCATGTCTCCCCAGGAAGGCGCCCGAACTTCTCAAGCACCTCGTAAAAGGAGGTCTTCTGTGCAACCTCCTTAAAAGACAGCTCCCGGTAAAGGCCGTCATCCATGACTTCCCCCTTGCCCGTAAAAAACCTCGAGACAATTTGGCGGCACGACTTGACCATCCTCCCACATTGAGAGGTGAAGGATTCCTTCAGGTGAGCAAATTTCGTGCTCTGCTGCTGCAGGTCCTCTCGCACCTTCCGGGAATAGGCCTCGAGACCAGCCACTTGCTGCTCCAGGGTTGGGCATAGGCCCGGTACCGGTCGCGGTTAGCATTCGCGGCAATCAACTCTTCCTCGAGGTCATCGATCCGCAGGTTCAATTTCTCTAACCCCTCAACGGGATTCCCAGGCCTCGAGCCTAAGTAAAGAGAGAGGAAGGAGAAAAACTTTTATCAAAAAAAGGCGAGAAGGGCAACAAAGGATGAGTGGGAAAGTGAAGAATCACCTCTCGTAGCCAGCTCGGAGTTTTCTAACCGCAGCCTAGCAGACTCCTCCTCCAACATCCTTACTTTCTCCTCGGAAGAAAGCTGTAGTTCCTTGGAAGCCGCAAGCTCACCAGACAACTTGTGGAGCTCGGCAGATAACTTCTCCTTCTCGGAGGCCAGGACCTCGCCCGCCCGGGCCACCTCCGCCGTCTTCGCCTCAGAGGACAACAACTCCCCTTTCAGGAAAGCATTCGCCTCAGAGGCAGAGTGAAGCTCTTGGGAAAGTTTGGCCATGTCCTCAGCAAGCAACGCCTTCTCCCGCGCCAAAGTGGCCTTCTCGGCGCGAAGACCCTCAACCTCTTGGTCGTGGGAAGCTCGGGCCTGCCCCACCAAGGACTCCAAGTCAGAAAAGGTATGCAACCGGGCGTCAGCAAACTCACTTCATACCTTTTTAAAAGATGCGGCTTCCATCTCCAGCGACCGGACCTGACCCTTGAGGGAAAGATTCTCCTCACGCAGCCTCTTCAACTGCTCCTCGTACTCGTCGCTCTGCTTCATACACTCCGGGCAGCATCGCCCAGCTCCTTCTTCATAGCCTTGGTCTGCTCATGCACCCGCCTGGAGATCTCCTCTTGAACGGTGTCAACAAAAATGTTGTTGGAAGACCGCTTTATCCTTAGTTCCGCTCGGGCGTTGCGGGCTCGGCATTCCTCGAGGTAGAGCTTTGAGTGGAGAGTCCGCATGTGCACGTCCACACTTTGGGCAAAAGCCACCGTCTGTACAAAATGAAACAAAGAGTAAGAAAATCCAGAAGAGGCATACAAAACCCGCGTTAAGACAAACCACTCACCCGGAAGATACCCTTCCATAAATAATTGAGCGAGTCATCTAGAGGGAAAGAGTGGGGCATGATAGCATCCGCTCCGCCCCTCCAATCCTCAACCTCTCCTTAACCGCAGTGATAGTTCTCATCGGGGCAAAAAGGCCATCAGGAGAGTCAAACCGGCGAATTGCTTCCTTCCACAAGTCAGAGTAGGAGGACGACTCGGTCACAGGCAATAAAGGGAGAGGCTGGCCGCGGTGGTAGAACCATCCATCCTTTCCAGATGGCCCACAGAAAGAGTCACTGGTGGGCGGAGGGGGTGAGGACGATGTGGCGGTATCAGCATCCTTCGTCGCCGCTGGGCACGTGGGCACCCCCTCAGCTGCGCCCGGCGTAGCTCCATAGACGCCTTTCCCCAGTAGTGAAGCCTCGGACCCAGAAGGGACAGTCTTCTCCAAAGGCTCCCGTTGTGGAGCCGTGTCCGAAGCACCTGATTCATCAAGGTGCACTATATCAGAAGCCTTCGTCCTCTTAGCCATATGCTTCACCTTGCCCTTCGAAGCAAGGGTCTTCTGGCGGTGCTGAATAGGAGATGGCTGACCGGGCGCCTCACCCGCGCCAGATTGCTCTACTCTCCACTCGGCCCCGGCCTTGCTGGCCTCGGGAGCTGCAAAACAGGAGAATACGCACAAATTAATAACCTCAAAAAAGAAAATAACAGGTAGCAGCCAAAGCAAAGGAAAAGACAATGAAATCCAGAACAACTAAAGCACGGAGAACGAGACTGCACATGCACGCCCTCTCTCGTCCCACGGACTAAGATTGAGATCTGACCCGGGCGTAAGAGGAAGAAATACCTGACGACCGGAACCTGGGCTAGTGTACCAAGTACCTGGTTGATTTGAAGTGTCGAACGACCAGGCCTCCGGTGTCCGAGGAGACCCCTCTTCTCCGCCCCTCGCCGGTCTCTGCTTCTTTACCGGATGTTCAGCTTCGCCCCCGGACCTCTTCCGACCAGCAACAACCGCCTCTTCCTCACGAAGAGCCGACTCCTCCACGGCTTCCAGGGTGGCGTAGTAATCCACCTTTCCTTCCCCGGTCTTGAAGGACACCAGTTGCCAGCTATGAAAAGGGCCCACCTTCGCCCCAAGTTGGGGAAAATCTGCGACGAAGGAAGATAGGTAAGTAGGAGCCGAGAAAGGCAAAAGCAAAAAGAAAACAGGAAAAGGGAGGGGAAAGCTCTTACCCTCGGAATGCGCAAGCAAAGCCAGGCGCGGACCGGTGAAAAAGTCCTCCACGCTCGGATGAAGGTCACCCACCGCCTTCAGGACCCGGGACATGCGAAGCTCCGACTTAGGTACAGTAGGACAATGTAAGGAGCCCTTGATGATCGAGGGGCAATAGGCGACCCCAGATACCTCCCGGTAGGCGGGACGATGACAAACCACCGTGCGTTCCAGCGTTGAGCAAGCTTCTTGTACTCAAAGAGTGAATATCCGGACCACCAGATATGGTCAAATTGCTGGAATCGACCCTGCTGGTGAAGAACTGAATGAACTCCGTGGCGGAAAGCGCGACCCCCTCCTCGGCGCAAAGAGCAATGTAAGCGTGGAGGTGGCACACCGCCTTCGGGTGAAGCTGGGCAAGCGTGCAGCAGCGGCATCAGAAACCCCATCGAACGGTGGGGAGGAACCGTCATCCCACGCAAGAAGAAATCAGAATACACGGCGTACCCACGGCCGAAGTCGTCCAGGGGATGCGAATCTTCAGAAGGAAGAAAAATCTGAGTCCCCGTGGGAATGTCCACCTTCGCGAGAAGCGAATCGAGAGCTTTAACATCTAGAATGCTAGGCAACGGCTCCCGATTACTGAAATAGGCGGACTTAGGTTTCAAGAGCGTCGGGCGGAATTTCCCCTCCGATTTGAAGCCCACGATGGCGCTTTTAGTAGAAACACGAGACGATTTGGAGCTGGAAGACGCCATTGAAGCAGCGAGGTAAAGCAGGGAAGAAGAGGCAAAGCGAAGAGAGAGAGAGAAAGCGGAAATAGCAAAGTGAAAGAGGGAACTCGAAAACCTGAGAAGAGCAAAAAGCGGAGGAAAGAGAAAACGTCGCCCTCCCAAAAACCTTTTAAAGGCGGTAAAATAATTTCGGAAATGTTTAAAACATAAAAACAAACAAAAAAACACTTTTTGCAGAAAAATTGCAGGGACTCTGCGTATTCTGCAGTGATGGCTGGCGTGCGTGAAACGATAAGAATTCTGCAACGGTCACTTCGTACGCGCAGAGACGCGTGTATGGCACGAGCACGACACGCGCATCGCACGGATCAAAGAAGTCCCGTCCTTTTGTCCGAGGAAAAAGGTGGAACTTGTGGGACTGGGAGATAGGAAGCAAGAAGGCAAGGCCTTGCAAAAGGAAAAAAAATTTCATCCCCCAAGCCGAGCCAGAAAGTCAAGTTCTAAGTTCTACTTTCTTCGCAAAAGCCAAAAGTAGAACTTGTGGGACTGATGAAGAGGGGAAAATATGTCCAGAGGCCTTAAAGAAAGGGGAATAGCCTAGTAAGGCCAGGGCAACGACCGGGCGTCCCTGTCCAAGCCTAAACAGGCCACAAACAGTGACCGGTCACTTCTGACCGGTCGCCAAGAGTCCTAGAACACAGCGTAGAGAGCGACCGATCGCCAATGACTGGCCACCAAAAGTATCGCTACGACCGGTCGATTGCGACCGGTCGCCTGAATGTAAGATGCAGTAGAAGAAGCGACCGGTCGCCTGTGACCGGTCGCCAGGAAAAACATGAATAGCGACCGGTCTCTGTGACCGGTCGATAGAGGAATAAAGCAATACAGGTAGCGACCGAAAGTAAGGAAGCTAGGATAAGATATTTATCAGATATTTTGTAGGTCTACTAAGATATTTTCGTGCCAGGCTGGCACAATGTGATAGGCCAGAAGGCCTGTGAGAAACACTATAAATAGGGGTTCACCCCTCAATAAAAGGCACGCGAACTATACTGAGAATTCCACTGTTGCGTTGATTTTACGAATCTCTCTCCCTTTGCATTCTCCTTATTCGGTAACAAGGTAACTCGGTAAAACTCGGTGATAGATTAGAATCCCGACTAATGAATTACGCGAGAGGACTGTCTGAGAATCTAGGGATTTATACCATTTCAAAAATAAAAGGGAATTTTCACCAGATACCCCTGAGGTTTGATCGAATTTCACCAAATACCCCTACCTTTTCAGAATTATTATGAGATACCCCTGAGATTTGGTTTTTAATACGAGATACCCTTCCGTCTATTTCCTTAGTAAACGTCCGTTAACTTTTACAATTTCTTCCCATTTTACCCTTAATCCGATTTTTCATGAGATACCCTTACATATTTGTAGCGGCTACTTTCACCAGATACCCCTGCATGTTTCAAAAGGCTAGTTTCACCAGATACCCCTGTAACGGATAATTTTATCAGATACCCCTGCAACATAAAATAGCTAGTTTTGACCTATAAAATCAGAAAAAACACAACATTTTGACAGTATAGTTTTCATAATAAGACAATGTCTTCCTCACAATCGATTACTCGGTCACTACTGCTATTGAAGGTAGAAGTTGCAATTGTGGAGGAGAAGCTGTAGTCCTTGTTTCAAGAAAAAACACTTCATCCGGAAGAATGTACTAGAAATGCTTACATTGCAATAGATTGATAGATTGGGCAAACCCACAACTGATCCACAGAATCCAGTAGCACAACATTATATCCCCAACCAGCAGAGCTTAGAAGCATTGCAGCATGAGCTGATGAAGATCAAGGAGGAAGTGAAGGACTTGAAGATGCAAGTTCAATGGGGGATGAGGGTAGGAGTAAGTATATGCATATTTAATGTATTGTTGCTGCTGAAAATGTAAACCAAATGCTAGAAATGTAACAAAAGTTGTTACTTTTCAGCTTGATCATTTCACAAAGTTGCAGTAGCTTACACATTAAGCTAGTGCATTTACATAGTTCCAGCAACTAATATTTCAGCTTGCACTTCACTATATTAAAAAAGAGACTATTATCCCACTTCACACTTCATCCAAAAAGAGACTATTTTCTCACCAAAATGCAACAGCATTGTAGAATCTATCAGAATCCAAAATGTCAAAAACCAAAAAGAAGTGGAACCTGTGTGAATTTACGATTGACGTGGTGCAGTAGCTGATAATGAAGTATCTACATTAGAGATAGATCCAAGCTTGCTCTATTTGCTCCCTAGCAGTTGGTCCTCTCTTACATGTCCTCTTGTTATGACCAAATTGCAAATAGGTTGTGCATCTTGACATACTTGACCTCTTGCTTGCTGGTCCCTCCCATTATTCCCTTCTTCTATTTCTCGAACGCCTTGCAATTCACCTTTTCAGCACTGGAGGTAGAACTTTAGAATAATCTTCAACCGCCCCATACCGTTGATCAGGTACCGGTTCCAAGTTAAAAGTGTACATTATCCTATAGTTCTTGACAGAATAAATCTCATCCACATGTTCCTGGGGCTCCTCACCAAAATCTAGAATTGCCCTTACCCCATGCTTACAAGGGATGCCAGATATTTTCCATGCTCCACAAAGGCACTCTTTTTGATTCAAATCCACCGTCACTACATCATCAAAGTCTTTCACCTCAAACATTCCTCTACTAGATGGATGGGAGATACAAAACCTACTCCTTCTCACAATCTTTTGCAATTTCTTCTTTATTTTAGGGCAGATGTCATCCTCTAACAAGTTAAACCCTTATTGTTGTCTCTTAGGGTGCCTAATTGTAACACCCCATCCAACAACCAACACATAATAACAATCTGCAGCGGAAACTCAACTCATCACATTACTTTATTCCAATGGTGTTACACGCCGTTAACCACCCACGTGGCTAACAAGGCTAATACATGTACATTTGTATCGGTCTGATGGACTAAATTCCCGAGCAACTACACAATAAAATACTCATTCCATCTTCAACATTTATTATATACATACACTCCCCCGTACCGAGTATTTACAACTACTGCCGATAACAATTTCGGTCTTACTACGCCTATCATACTTACGCCATTTAAATGGCTACCCATGTGTAAACATCTGCCCCGTCCTACTCTCGAACGGCTTCCAGCTCCCGTACCTGAAATGGGAAAAGAAGAGAAAGGGGTGGCCCCAAGGGGCTCAGCACCTTTGCTGGTATGGTAATCCCGCAGCCCGCATGCTACCGGGCCACGCACAACTAATTGTCGTCTTAGCATGCAGTTGATTATTTTTAAATCATGCATACAAACCACAACCATACAACCCATAATATTTCGCCTCAATGGGCTCAACCTATAACCAACACATCCACACTTAACCAACCATCCAATGGTTCCTTAAACCCTAGAGTGGCTCTCCTCTAAAATGGGGCTACTTCCTTAACGAACGGCATGTACCCATTAATCGGGTTATCCTCAAATGCCTCTTGTCTCAAACTGGGATTCATTTCCATGATCCACACATTCCATATCCTACAACATAACTCATTCCACACATAACAATACATAACAAACCTTTCTTGCTTCGATGTACACATGACAACATTGCATTCATTTGAAACATCCAATTTATATATATATACCAAAGCATAGCAAGGGAATTTGCATAGCATTATAACATTACACACACCATAAAATCGGTCCTCACAAGGAACCTTCCACCATAGTTAGTATACCAGGTGAGCCTAGGGATTTTTGCCAATCCCATGTTAAGCTCGTTACCATCCTCGTTACCGTCCGGTTTTATAGAACGGTTAACTTATACCCAAGGTGTGTCGGATATAGTAATCCCAAGCACACCGAAATAACATACGCATGCCCCTGTGGCCCGACGTGAGTCAGTAACTAGCTTTGGATAAGCTAAGGGAAGGTAGAAACCAAATTGGAATACCACCTATACATACACCAAGAGAGTCGAACCGATAAGATAACGACTCCCGTCCATCACACGCGTGGCCGGAACAACCGGACTCCTCACCCCCCGTTAGTACATACACACTTAATAATAAGTAGTTAGGGATCCATTATGGAGCCTACCACATCCACACACCATACGGTATCATAACCGAGTTAAGCACACAAGGGAGGTTCACACACTTGCATACAACAACAATATCCAACTAACTCACACATAGCCGTGGTTAGCACGTTCCCAAGGTTTGGGCCGTCAACTCCGAATACCGATCACTCATGTGTTCCTAGTTTTAGTTAGCTAGGGTTTAACACTATTTGAGGTTAGACGGCATCGGATACCAAATTCGCCACATAAATGAATTACTATAAACTCATTACATGTTTTAATCTTACAAGGTGGCAAACACTCAAGAAAACATATTGGCATACAAGCCGGTGTAATCCGTTAGGACACAGGTTGCAAGAAAACCATACCTGTCACCGAGTCCACTTTACCACGTCCACTTATGTTCCTCGAGCAATTCTCGAACAACTGTTGACATGACATGTTCTTTTATTAACATTGGGGTAACATGTTTGTTTTAAAGTCTAATGCTTATAACTTTCCCCGTTAATTTGGTTAAATAACTTAACATTTTTAACTTGTTTTACCCTCACATTTTAATATAACTTTTAACCCACTTAATTGTCATTAAAACTCACCTAACAAGTCCTTAACATCCTTATATCATCATTACCCACCAATCCCCATCATCTCATATCATTTCATAACCTCAAACCATGTTTTTGGTCCGACCGACCCACCGTCCGACCCACATCTGGGTCGGTCCATTACAGACCCCCTTTTACTTCCTTACAAACATGCCCGTCCGACCCACGTCCGACCCACCATTCTGGGTCGGTCCATGTGCGAACATTTTCCCTCCTTTGTAACTTGACCGACCGACCCATGTCCGACCCACCCTTTTGGGTCGGACCATTACCGAACACATTCCTAACATTTTACAGAGGCTCGACCGACCCAAAAACTGGGTCGGCCCCTGGGTCGGTCGCCCTCTAACTTACCCAAACTTGCCAATTCTTCACCAAACTTCTCCTAAGGCCTCTTAATGTGTTCTAACATCATTTGGCACTTCAAACACACCCTTAAGATATTCTTAAGCACTCACAAAACTATGTTTCCTAATTCCTTAAACCTTTACTTATATCTCCACAAAATTCCTAACACTTACAATGTTTTCTCCTTATGATTTCTAGGTGGCATTTCACCTATAATGACCACAACACCAAGGTGTTTCCTCTACACCTTATCATCATCTCTCAACTTCTTTTCTTACTAACTAAATCTCCTTTTCACTACTTCTTTAAACTCCTTACTCAAAACCTTACCTAAAATCATTTATTCTTTAAACACCAACCTTACCTAAACCTTAATCAACTCCTCCAAGACTTAAATACATCTTAAGAACACCCATAGATTTCTAAAACTTCCAAGATAATGCCTAAACCCTTGCACCACTCTTAAACACTTTAATACATGTTTCCCTCTCACGTAAACATTCATTCACCTTTAATCCTTCCTAGTTCACCAAAACTCACTTACAACACTCAGAACTTCTTACACATTTCCCCCAAATTTGGCCATAGCTTCTCTAGTATATACCCACATCCAAACACTTAGGTTTTTACCTTAATTCATTCAAAACACCTAAAATCCATCAACACACTTTATACACAAACTTCACACATTAAGCACTACATCACAATATAGTGCATAACTTAAATGCTTGGCACTTAGGCCCTTAAATGCATGGCTCTTAGGCCCTTAAATTGCATAAACCTTAAACACTGAATTTCCCACATATAATGCCTTTGACCTGCAAATACACCCAACAATACATATTCCTTTAATAAATTCCTTGAGAGCATTTTACTAGCTCATTTACCATTTGCTCTTTAGGTAGTTTTAACAAGCATTATAAGCTTATTTCTCCTAAGGCATTAAACCACATTGAGATAGCTTGTTTACCTCCTTTCCTCACAAATTTCTTTCTTGTTTCCTTGTAGAACCGGTAGGGCATTTCCTTCCTTGTCAACAACTAAGCAATATACCAACATTGAAATGAGTATATAAGCTTTAAGCTTTATCTCATTGTAAACCCTAGTTACATATATTATCTTAAGGTATTAACATGATTGTTTTACCTTGGAATGGAAAGAGAGCTTGAATATATATCAAGAGAGGACTCCTCCTAGTCCATGAAAGCTTGGAATGAAGCTAGAACAAGGCAATATAATGACTCCATTAAGAGTGATTTTCGGACATGACAAAACATGAAGGAAATGTCATTTTCTTTGAGTTTCCTACCTTGAAGCAAAGGAGAACAAGAATATGTGAAAGGTGAGCTCTAGCTCCTCCCATGGTGGTTTCTCTTGGCACCGAAATGGAGCTCTTGGGATTTTGAAAGGATAGAATTGGAGAGCTTGATGAGAGGAAGAGAATGGTGGTGTTTGTTTTTGATTTGGTTAAGTGAGCTAGGTTTTACATGTGGTCAAAGATGGAAACAATGGTGATGTTGGTGTTGCTGTAGCAGCTCGTAAAAGAGAGCAAGAAGGGAGGTTGGAGGCGTGTGAAGTGAAGGAGGAAAGGAGAAATGAAGATAGAACTTGCTTTAGCAAGATATTTGTATTAAAAGGTAACTTTCTCCTTTTTACCTTCCTACCCTTCCTTTCCTTATTTGATTTTTACATGTTGGTGACTCACCTTGAGAAAAACCGGCCACCATTATGCCTAGGAGGGTATTTTGGTCTTTGTTGACCAACTTAATCACTTATAACATTATATGTTACAAACTAGTTATAAAAATCACTATTCACCAATAACAAGGCACATAGAAGTGAAATTTTTGATTTCCCATTGATATAGCCACCCAAATGTGATACTATATAGTACACATGTTAATTAAAGAGTAATGATGGACATTTAGCCATTCAAAACTCATTTACAAGACAATTTTTCAAAAACGTGCTTTAAGACTTCTTAAAGCACATTTTGCGTTTTAACTTGTTTTCAAGCTTGGCTTTCATTGGTAATTGATTTAATATGTTCATTAACATATTTATAAGGTATAAGTATGACCATTAGGTCTTATACACATTTATCCCAAGCTTAGAGCACATTTTGGCCCATATTGACCTTAAGGTATTTATTTGTGTTTTGTTTGGTTTCCTTGTCTACCAAAGTTTCCTAAGGACTTAATTAGCCTTATAAGGTCATAATTAAACATTATCAAGTCTTGGTAGGCTCTTTGGGTCCTAACCAAGTTCACTCCAACCTTAGAGCATGTTTTTGCTCAAACCGTGTCTTAGTGTTTTATTGCACCTTACTATATTTTAAATTGTCCACTGATGTTTCTAAGGCACTTTTTAGCCTTTACATGCCATAGTTTGATATTTAAACAACATACCAAAGTTGGGGTATTTCAATCTACCCCCCTTAAAGAACTTCGTCCTCGAAGTTCACATTTCCTCGCATCATTGGATTAGAATACGGGAATTACTTAGCCACAAGACTTCCATTACCAACCACCCTTTACATCCAACCTCGGACTTAATGGTCCGGGCAACATATCCACATTATACATAAAATATCATATTCACATGGTAACCTCGGACTCAATGGTCCGGGTACCTTCACCACACTGCACCCATACAATATCCCTCAGACTCTTAGGTCTGGGTGACATAACCACATTAGACTCATAGGTCTATGTAACACAACACATTTAGACTCATAGGTCTTGATAGCACACACTTTAGGAGATCAAAATCAATAACCCTTATCACCCATACCAAACAACATGTCATAGCATGTATATCAAACAGAAATACCTTTTCCATCTCTCCATGGGTTCGAATCCCACGTTGAGTACATATACATTGTGATCCCGCAGAACCCGGTCGCGATGGACACTTTCTGGTCCCCGTTCCTTTGGGAGATCAAAACATTCACTTAATTCTTAACATACGTACTTCTCATGTCACCGATCCGAAGACAAGGCTCATACGTCCTCAGCTCGTGAGCAAGTACTACAAAAATATCTTACTATTTAAGTAGGAAGATCTTTTATTCAAAATATTAATCAATTGTTTGAAAACACCAATTGAAAATTCTTTTTGAAAACACCATACAACTCCAAGTCCAGTTTATGCTCCTTGTATCTTTCTTAACATGGTTATTGTAATCACTTATAGGGAGCTTCAAGAGTCACCCAACCCTGATGTGATCAGCATCAGTGTTGAACTATCTTTCCACCCCAATTTGTGTTCGGCTTCCCTTGATCTCATGATAACCAAGTTTCACCTCCCACTTCATTTTCACCCAACAATTAATTCAAGCATATCCCATTTTCTATCTTTGAATCCTTCTAGTCATAATCATAACATCTCCAAGGGATAGAACTCCGTCTATCAATCATCATCCAAATCCAACTTAATTCAAGTTACCTAGGGAATTTAATTCTCACTAGGTTCTATGTCGGTCTCATAACCCTTCATAAATCATAACACTGTATATATATACATATATTTTTTTTTATCAAAATATAATACATGGTTTACATTTATGCACCATCGGGGTTTTTAGTTCCCCGGGAGTTTCTTTACTCCCTTCCACTTGTACTCTCACCCACCACTGTTAACAAAATTCACACACTTCCCACAATGGTATTCGCATCATCTGTGCGCAATTACCACAATTTAACCATAAATAAATGCGTATGTTTATATAACACACGCGCCAACCATCATAACAAATCATTTTGTGCTATGCACAACCCAGTTCACGTACACTTGTACGATAAAACACACTAAGTGGTTTTGCGCTCTACCCCCCTTAAAAGGGATTACGCCCACGTAATCAATCACTAAACCTTGGCTTAAAATGTTCTGCCGTCGTGAAGTGTTTTAACTTCCACGCGGTCCATTACACAATGGATTCTGATTAGAGGATCTTAACCATATTGGCGGTTTAGTCCCTAAACCAAGAATTCGCATTGGAGTTGTAAGTCATAACCGGTTTCGGTCCTGGCCTGTGAGGCTTTTAGGTATTGATAACTAGTCATTTATTCATATTCACCATATATATCCGGTACCTGACGCATGGGCTCACTGGCCTCTGTTGCGCAACCCTGATAATTATAGAGCTGGTTTGCCCCATTCGTTACTGTTAATGTATTGTACGTCTCCAATGTATTACCATTATCTTGGGAAGAATGGTTTCTCAACCGACGCATGGTATCTTTTACCCTGAGCGAATTCGGTGAGTTTCACGATTTTCCATCCATTTCTCCAGTAGCTTACCGCATAAACTACTATGTAATTCACAATGATTGACTTGCTTCTACCGACTTACTGTCGGTTGAGATTGAGCTACTACTTAGTGTGTAGTGCTCTCTCATACTGTAGCTATTTACTGTTAATCAAGTCTCCATCTTTGGTTTTGTACTTGCATTCTTTCATTCCTGCGGCCTTGCATTACCTATGCATCGGCCATTTTAGCATTATTCCTCCATAATTACCATGCTTCTGATTCCTAGCTATCCCACTCGATCATTACTGTGCAAGAGCAATACCAAAACACTCAGTCATACAGAGTGCAGAGGCGTAAACTCTTGACAGTAAATCCCTTATGCGATTGCGATAGGAATTTTCACTGAAATCCTTATCATTTAACACCTGCCACCGGCTTACTGCTCGGTTCGTTTGCTATCGCTTAATGTTGTACCTCCACTGGGTTTAACTCATAACTCTACTCACTCCCATTTTATCATTTAACAATACTCACACAACGGTCGCTTATTGCGCACCGTGTCCTTACTCATTATATAACATCAACTTATACTGCATCTGCTATTATATTAGCTTCTGCTATCATGCTGGGTTTATCTGGCCACTTATTTGGCTGATTTTTGAATATATCATTATCTTTCCCTTGAGCGTTATTCGCTACCCATTTAGCTTCACACATCTATGGTGATTGCTATCAGACTTATTACACTTCCTGTCTACACAACAAGTACGAGTACTTCCTTTCGTGTTATTTTATTCAAATCACCCTGGGGTAATAACAACGTGGTCCATCCTCCACATATCTCTTAAATTTGATTCACACAACTACCGCTTCTGCGGTCTCACAATATCGAGTGGTATCCCCACTCTTAATGCAGTGGTTCGCTTACCACTCTATTTACTTATACCACATAAACTTTTACAATCAACCGAATTCATATAGCATGTCCTGCTTATGGCTTATAAGCCTTATTTGCCTTGAGCTGGGCTCATTGTAGGCTGTCCACACCCATGTACTTCTCTGTACAACATTACATGTTTAGAGGTTGTAGTGGGCTCCATGACAAGGTCGTTGCATTCCGTTTCCTTTCATGGGATGCCCCTTAGGTTTGTCAGTCCGTCTCCTGACCACTTATGTCTAAACTGGGTGTTAGTTTCAACCCTTGTGTTTTTGTCATGCATTTTGCGCAACAATTATTGATGCGAACACCCTTTAAGATTGCTCCTGGGTGTTGCTACTGGTATATTTAGTTAGCCACGCCGTTTGCGTTCTTAACCGGTTATTATTTCTTCTGTAACGATCAACAATTTCAGATAGTGTAGGTACTGATTCTGGGAGTTTCATCCCATTCATTGCACATTAATGTGTCCACATTAGGCATTTGCCTTTCCCTGTTTTCCAGCTATCACGTTTATCCCTGGGGATCCTTAAGTCACATAAGCTGTCTTTACATTCAGTTAGTGCACTTCGCACCCCCTGACTCTTAAACATTTCCTTGAAAGGAATTCACTAATTCCTTTAGTTTCGTTAACTTAACTGAGTTCCTTTACTTCAAGCATTCCTTGTATTTTCTAGCTCCTGTTTGATTTATACTGCTGACCGTAGACGGAGTCGACTACTTCCCGTGTTCTGGACTCTACTCGTATACATATATGGGGTATCATACTGATACATTACTACTTACCCAACTAACCTATAAGTAGGTCTATCGGGCCCACATGCTCCTATCGGAGTGCGGTCGTCCCACAACACAGTTGGTACACTTGTAGTGTCCGTCACATGCCTAGGTGAAGTATTCTGTTGTCAACTCCCTTATATTGTCCCGTGACAATATTCATTCTTTACTTCCAGAACTTAATCGGGGGAAGGTTTATCCACTGTTGCATCCTTGTCAGTTACTCTTGGTTTCACTGGTTTGGTTTAAAGAAGGTTGGAAAGAAGTGTTGGTTTGAAAGAAAATCTGGTTTGAAAAGAAAAAGGTTTGTGAATGATTAGGTTTGAAAGAAAAATTTCCATGGTTTCACAACATCTTCTTACCTTAGCCAAGTCTAGCTTCTTGCTGACTGGTGTACTTCCAATTACAGAGGTTAGGCTAACAGGCCCTTCCACTGTTATGACGATTACCTTTAACTCCATGGTACTTTTCCAAGTATTCTGTAGTGGTTATGAATTTCCCGAACAGCCCTGTTATAGCAGCACTTGCTATGGCAAGTGCGCCATGCTAACTGGCTATCGGTTTGACACATACCGATTGTGGTATTGTTTTTACCCATATTGTCGTCAGTGGCCTTGTTGGTCCTCACTGATGTTACTGCCTTGATAATAGCTTCTCTAGGCGACTTCTCACTGTTTTTGCATGATGATCAGTAGCTAGGGTGTTTCCCTTTCTGGGAGACCCCGTTCATAGTATTGTATTCACTTTGTAGCCTGTTCCACGTATTTGGGCACTACATTGTAGTTCCCTTGTCTGTTGATATACCGTTGGTGTATTATTCATCAATTGTGGTCCCGTAGACACTCGTCTCGGGTTTCTTTAATCCATTTCTTGCCTGTTGCACGGTTGGTGCATTGCAAGTTGATTGTTTTCGACTGCTCGGCATGTCGACCCAGGTTGCCGGAAATTCTATTCCTCTATACACAAAATCCTTCATTTGTCGCTATGGAATGCGGTTAACATTGTTTAGATGGAGACCGTCTCCGGGATTCCCAGTTTTCGGGATCTACCGTGTGACAGGTTCTCCGTACCCTAAAGGTATTTAATAACAGCCAGATCGGGTATTCCCGAGTAAGAGAGGACTTCCATCTCTCTGGCGTTCTTTCCCAAGTTATAAAACAGGGATCGTGGAGGGCGGGAAGGATACTGTAGGTTTCCAGTATTCACTGGTAGTTCCTATCTAGCGTATCTCTCACGCTATCACTCAACCCTTAACCCAAAGTACTTAAATCCTAACTCGGTACTTCCTAAGCTCGGTAACTCAGTCATCAGAGCGATACTTCGCTCTGATACCACTTTTTGTAACACCCCATCCAACAACCAACACATAATAACAATCTGCAGCGGAAACTCAACTCATCACATTACTTTATTCCAATGGTGTTACACGCCGTTAACCACCCACGTGGCTAACAAGGCTAATACATGTACATTTGTATCGGTCTGATGGACTAAATTCCCGAGCAACTACACAATAAAATACTCATTCCATCTTCAACATTTATTATATACATACACTCCCCCTGTACCGAGTATTTACAACTACTGCCGATAACAATTTCGGTCTTACTACGCCTATCATACTTACGCCATTTAAATGGCTACCCATGTGTAAACATCTGCCCCGTCCTACTCTCGAACGGCTTCCAGCTCCCGTACCTGAAATGGGAAAAGAAGAGAAAGGGGTGGCCCCAAGGGGCTCAGCACCTTTGCTGGTATGGTAATCCCGCAGCCCGCATGCTACCGGGCCACGCACAACTAATTGTCGTCTTAGCATGCAGTTGATTATTTTTAAATCATGCATACAAACCACAACCATACAACCCATAATATTTCGCCTCAATGGGCTCAACCTATAACCAACACATCCACACTTAACCAACCATCCAATGGTTCCTTAAACCCTAGAGTGGCTCTCCTCTAAAATGGGGCTACTTCCTTAACGAACGGCATGTACCCATTAATCGGGTTATCCTCAAATGCCTCTTGTCTCAAACTGGGATTCATTTCCATGATCCACACATTCCATATCCTACAACATAACTCATTCCACACATAACAATACATAACAACCTTTCTTGCTTCGATGTACACATGACAACATTGCATTCATTTGAAACATCCAATTTATATATATTACCAAAGCATAGCAAGGGAATTTGCATAGCATTATAACATTACACACACCATAAAATCGGTCCTCACAAGGAACCTTCCACCATAGTTAGTATACCAGGTGAGCCTAGGGATTTTTGCCAATCCCATGTTAAGCTCGTTACCATCCTCGTTACCGTCCGGTTTTATAGAACGGTTAACTTATACCCAAGGTGTGTCGGATATAGTAATCCCAAGCACACCGAAATAACATACGCATGCCCCTGTGGCCCGACGTGAGTCAGTAACTAGCTTTGGATAAGCTAAGGGAAGGTAGAAACCAAATTGGAATACCACCTATACATACACCAAGAGAGTCGAACCGGATAAGATAACGACTCCCGTCCATCACACGCGTGGCCGGAACAACCGGACTCCTCACCCCCCGTTAGTACATACACACTTAATAATAAGTAGTTAGGGATCCATTATGGAGCCTACCACATCCACACACCATACGGTATCATAACCGAGTTAAGCACACAAGGGAGGTTCACACACTTGCATACAACAACAATATCCAACTAACTCACACATAGCCGTGGTTAGCACGTTCCCAAGGTTTGGGCCGTCAACTCCGAATACCGATCACTCATGTGTTCCTAGTTTTAGTTAGCTAGGGTTTAACACATATTTGAGGTTAGACGGCATCGGATACCAAATTCGCCACATAAATGAATTACTATAAACTCATTACATGTTTTAATCTTACAAGGTGGCAAACACTCAAGAAAACATATTGGCATACAAGCCGGTGTAATCCGTTAGGACACAGGTTGCAAGAAAACCATACCTGTCACCGGAGTCCACTTTACCACGTCCACTTATGTTCCTCGAGCAATTCTCGAACAACTGTTGACATGACATGTTCTTTTATTAACATTGGGGTAACATGTTTGTTTTAAAGTCTAATGCTTATAACTTTCCCCGTTAATTTGGTTAAATAACTTAACATTTTTAACTTGTTTTACCCTCACATTTTAATATAACTTTTAACCCACTTAATTGTCATTAAAACTCACCTAACAAGTCCTTAACATCCTTATATCATCATTACCCACCAATCCCCATCATCTCATATCATTTCATAACCTCAAACCATGTTTTTGGTCCGACCGACCCACCGTCCGACCCACATCTGGGTCGGTCCATTACAGACCCCCTTTTACTTCCTTACAAACATGCCCGTCCGACCCACGTCCGACCCCCATTCTGGGTCGGTCCATGTGCGAACATTTTCCTCCTTTGTAACTTGACCGACCGACCCATGTCCGACCCACCCTTTTGGGTCGGACCATTACCGAACACATTCCTAACATTTTACAGAGGCTCGACCGACCCAAAAACTGGGTCGGCCCCTGGGTCGGTCGCCCTCTAACTTACCCAAACTTGCCAATTCTTCACCAAACTTCTCCTAAGGCCTCTTAATGTGTTCTAACATCATTTGGCACTTCAAACACACCCTTAAGATATTCTTAAGCACTCACAAAACTATGTTTCCTAATTCCTTAAACCTTTACTTATATCTCCACAAAATTCCTAACACTTACAATGTTTTCTCCTTATGATTTCTAGGTGGCATTTCACCTATAATGACCACAACACCAAGGTGTTTCCTCTACACCTTATCATCATCTCTCAACTTCTTTTCTTACTAACTAAATCTCCTTTTCACTACTTCTTTAAACTCCTTACTCAAAACCTTACCTAAACATCATTTATTCTTTAAACACCAACCTTACCTAAACCTTAATCAACTCCTCCAAGACTTAAATACATCTTAAGAACACCCATAGATTTCTAAAACTTCCAAGATAATGCCTAAACCCTTGCACCACTCTTAAACACTTTAATACATGTTTCCCTCTCACGTAAACATTCATTCACCTTTAATCCTTCCTAGTTCACCAAAACTCACTTACAACACTCAGAACTTCTTACACATTTCCCAAATTTGGCCATAGCTTCTCTAGTATATACCCACATCCAAACACTTAGGTTTTTACCTTAATTCATTCAAAACACCTAAAATCCATCAACACACTTTATACACAAACTTCACACATTAAGCACTACATCACAATATAGTGCATAACTTAAATTGCTTGGCACTTAGGCCCTTAAATGCATGGCTCTTAGGCCCTTAAATTGCATAAACCTTAAACACTGAATTTCCCACATATAATGCCTTTGACCTGCAAATACACCCAACAATACATATTCCTTTAATAAATTCCTTGAGAGCATTTTACTAGCTCATTTACCATTTGCTCTTTAGGTAGTTTTAACAAGCATTATAAGCTTATTTCTCCTAAGGCATTAAACCACATTGAGATAGCTTGTTTACCTCCTTTCCTCACAAATTTCTTTCTTGTTTCCTTGTAGAACCGGTAGGGCATTTCCTTCCTTGTCAACAACTAAGCAATATACCAACATTGAAATGAGTATATAAGCTTTAAGCTTTATCATTGTAAACCCTAGTTACATATTATCTTAAGGTATTAACATGATTGTTTTACCTTGGAATGGAAAGAGAGCTTGAATATATATCAAGAGAGGACTCCTCCTAGTCCATGAAAGCTTGGAATGAAGCTAGAACAAGGCAATATAATGACTCCATTAAGAGTGATTTTCGGACATGACAAAACATGAAGGAAATGTCATTTTTCTTTGAGTTTCCTTACCTTGAAGCAAAGGAGAACAAGAATATGTGAAAAGGTGAGCTCAAGCTCCTCCCATGGTGATTCCTCTTGGCACCGAAATGGAGCTCTTGGGATTTTGAAAGGATAGAATTGAAGAGCTTGATGAGAGGAAGAGAATGGTGGTGTTTGTTTTGATTTGGTTAAGTGAGCTAGGTTTTACATGTGGTCAAAGATGGAAAACAATGGTGATGTTGGTGTTGCTGTAGCAGCTCGTAAAAGAGAGCAAGAAGGGAGGTTGGAGGCGTGTGAAGTGAAGGAGGAAAGGAGAAATGAAGATAGAACTTGCTTTAGCAAGATATTTGTATTAAAAGGTAACTTTCTCCTTTTTACCTTCCTACCCTTCCTTTCCTTATTTGATTTTACATGTTGGTGACTCACCTTGATAAAAACCGGCCACCATTATGCCTAGGAGGGTATTTTGGTCTTTGTTGACCAACTTAATCACTTATAACATTATATTACAAACTAGTTATAAAAATCACTATTCACCAATAACAAGGCACATAGAAGTGAAATTTTTGATTTCCCATTGATATAGCCACCCAAATGTGATACTATATAGTACACATGTTAATTAAAGAGTAATGATGGACATTTAGCCATTCAAAACTCATTTACAAGACAATTTTTCAAAAACGTGCTTTAAGACTTCTTAAAGCACATTTTGCGTTTTAACTTGTTTTCAAGCTTGGCTTTCTTTGGTAATTGATTTAATATGTCATTAACATATTATAAGGTATAAGTATGACCATTAGGTCTTATACACATTTATCCCAAGCTTAGAGCACATTTTGGCCCATATTGACCTTAAGGTATTTATTTGTGTTTTGTTTGGTTTCCTTGTCTACCAAAGTTTCCTAAGGACTTAATTAGCCTTATAAGGTCATAATTAAACATTATCAAGTCTTGGTAGGCTCTTTGGGTCCTAACCAAGTTCACTCCAACCTTAGAGCATGTTTTTGCTCAAACCGTGTCTTAGTGTTTTATTGCACCTTACTATATTTTAAATTGTCCACTGATGTTTCTAAGGCACTTTTTAGCCTTTACATGCCATAGTTTGATATTTAAACAACATACCAAAGTTTGGGGTATTTCACTAATCATGACCGTTCTTCTTACCCTCGATGACCAGATCGATAATTAGAAAATGACAACTACCAATAGGTTACAGTTGCCCAATCCATCCATCTATTGCAATCTAAGCATTTGTAGTAAATTCTTCGGATGAAGTCTTTTTTCTTTAAACAAGGACTTCAGCTTCTCTTCCACAATTGCATCTTCTACCTTCAACAGCAGCAGTGATCGAGTAACTTGATTATGAGGAAGACATTGTCTTATTATGAAAACTACAATGTCAAAATGTTGTGTTTTTTCTGATTTTATAGGCCAAAACAAGTTGTTTTATGTTGCAGGGGTATCTGGTAAAATTATCCGTTACAGGGGTATCTGGTGAAACTAGCCGTTTGAAACATGCAGGGGTATTTGGTGAAAGTAGCTGCTATAAATATGTAGGGGTATCTCATGAAAAATCGGATTAAGGGTAAAATGGGAAGAAATTGTAAAAGTTAACGGACGTTTACTAAGGAAATAGACAGAAGGGTATCTCGTATTAAAAACAAAATCTCAGGGGTATCTCATAGTAATTCTGAAAAGGTAGGGGTATTTGGTGAAATTCGGTCAAACCTCAGGGGTATCTGGTGAAAATTCCCAAAAAAAAAGTTTGTTTAGTATATACATTTCTCCATTCAAAAAAACTGAAAGCAATAAATTGCAATTTTTATTTATAAACATGAGTACGTGATGTTGAAAGGTATTGCGGAATAAGGTATTACTTCACACCCCTTGTCATCCCGGGTTAGAGAACTGAAATTGGAGGAAAATCCCAGGCTAATCTAACTTGTTTTCTGCAATCTAGTTTTTCTATGCTTTTATAAAATTACCCTTTTTCACTGTTTGCAAAAACTTACTTCTGAGAGTAAAATTATTCTTTCAATTGTCACTTTGTCTAAATCCCTTCTACACTTATTTAATCTTGTTTTATACTACGGGTTAGAGATAGTTACACTCCTTATTTGCTTGAGGACAAGTAAAAGCTTAAGTGTGAGGAAGTTGGATAAGTGCAAAACATATAGACTTATTAAGGTTTAATCACCTTATAATTTGCAGCATTTTAAGTAATGTTTCTCACTTATCTTACGTTTTATCCTAGAATTATGTTTAATTATGTTTTGATATTAACTAATGTATTATATGTGTTAAATGTAGGAAAAAGCCGTATATGAATCGATATATCAAACGGGGATAAAAATGAGTCACAGCACACGCGCTAACCTTACTCATGTCCGTGGATATTTGGGCGGACGCAATCAAGAACCGTGACCATAGTCACGTCCGTGGAAAATAACCCGGACACGACTAAAGATCAACCGCGGACAGATTAGAGATGTCCGGCCATTTTTTGGCGGACAGAACCGCGGACGCAAGGAGAAGACACACACGACCGTGGCCCGTCCTGTGATAAAAGGGCGGACAAGACCAAGACCTGTCTGTGGCGCGTCCGTGGAGAAGAGGCCGGACAAGACTGAGGAGCCCATCCAGGGATTAAAAGCGGACACAGGCCGGACGCATGTCGGCACTGTTTTCTTCAATTACGCACCGTCTGTTTATTCCACCGAGATTAATCTCACCTAATGCATGAGACTCTGCATGGACTCATCTCACCTACTGCACCGCCATCCATATCGACTTCTTCAAATTCCTCTGCTATATAAACCCATTCCTCCTCTCCTATACAAGGATCTATCCATCATCGATCCACTACACCACAAACCTCACGTCCATCCCATTTCTCTTCTCCTGTCTTCTCAATTTTGTTTTCTTTTCATTCCACCTTATCCACCTCTAGTCCCACGTATACAAATGGCAGAACAAATACAGGAGTCGACTATAGATGATTTCTACTACTCTTGTTTCTGTTTATCTATTTAATATGTTAGGCTAAAATATATTTATACTCTGGGAATGGTTATTATGTGTTTGTATTAATTATGTAATATATTTTATCGGTTTAGTTTTAATACAGTTTGTTACGTTTAAAGCTTATCTCTCGCCTTTTTAATAGATTACATGAATTTATTAAAATGCTTTACTAAATCTATTTTGATCAGACCCATGATAAATAGACAGGTTAATTAAGCCGTAAATCTGTAGAAAGCTTATTATGATTTAATAAGTTAGTATTTTCAAACACAAATATAATTTCTCATACTTAATCCGTTTACATGTGTTTTGCTTGAATCTGGATAAGACCAAGCATTTTCTGGAAAACGAGTTCTTTTGAGTCTATGATTTAGTCCTCAAGATAGTAACAGGAATTTTGCCAAAGTATTATAATAAAACCGGTAGACATAGCATAAAAGAGCAGACTATAATAACCTGAACCCAGAGTCCCGTTTAATTTACCTTTTACCTAGTTTATTTTATCTTTCCTTTTTATTTATAAAAACAAGTCAATTAATCCCCCCTTTTTGTGACACCACTTAGGAATTAGATAATTCCCCTTTAGTCCCACAGTTCGATATCCGGTCGCCTCCACTTTACTATACTACTGCGACCGGGATTTGTTTGCAGCCCGTAAGGTATTTTGAGTTTTTAATTTCTTTTTCATTTGTTTTAAAAACACCAGTTCCAACCACTCTCATTTTCCTGTCTGCACCTCTAGTCCCAGAAGAGTCAGCACCAGGGTGGCAAGGGCCAAGCCCAGACCACCACAGCTGAGGAGCCACTGAAGCTCCCGTACGCGTATGCGGCAAAGCCCCTACGCTCTCACCCGCCTAAGGGTAATTACTTAATCGTGTGTATCAAGTTGAAGTGTATGTTTTTAAGATGTGAAGTAAGTATTGATTGTGTATTGTGATAGCAGCTAGCGTGGGTTCTGGACCGTAGCGCCACTACTACTGTAAGTGGTGTAACGGAGACCACCCCGGCAAGGACTGCAAGGGAAACGATGTGCAGTGTCGCTACTACAAGAAGTGGGGACACCGTAATTATGAGTGCTACCGGAACTCCAACAGCATAAACCATAAGCCTAAGGGGCAGTGGAAGGGTAAGGCCGCCGCGACCACCGATGGCCCGAAGACGGCTAACCAGCCACCCACAGATCAGAGGAACACTGATTCCCAGAAGGGGAAAGGGTCGGGAGCTGGCAAGGCCACCCTGAATGTGGTGGACCGGTCTGAGGCAGCAGGACCCTCTTCTAGGCTGAGGTACCACCTTCACTGTTAAGTGAAATAAGTGATTGCATACCGCATTTCATGCATGTGTGTTAGAGAGTCTAAATGTACAACCACATAAGTAATGAGTTAAAGTATGATATGAAAGTCACCTAAATTAGGTAATTCTAAAACTTAGGAACCTTCAATATCTGTTATCCAATTCCGCCCACACCGAACCCTGACGAGATAACCATCAGCATCACCGAATTCCCGATGGACCGGTGTCAGGTATGATATTATTAAATGGATACCTAACGCCCGAAGCACAAATCCACATCATAAGACAATGCGACGAACTAGGAGCAGCACCTGGAGGTTTCTACACACCCGAATACCCGAGCGGAGCAAAGATGAAGTTGAAGATGATGTGCATGGGTAAGGACTGGAACCCTTACACCAAGTCATATCAAGACATGCGAGCTGAAGACGGAGCAACTGTACCAGGTATACCTGAGGAGTTCCATGCGGTCATTAACCACGCCGTGGGAATTGCTCAGCAAGTTGAATAGGATCCAATTCTGAGTGTTAAAGCATATTTATGCATTGTGAACTTCTACCAGAAAGGTGGACGGTTGGGGTTACACCAAGATAAGGACGAGTCACCCGAGTCTCTAAGTAAGGGAGTACCCGTGGTGTCTTGGTCCATTGGTGATACCGCAGTGTTTATTTATGGCGAGCAGAAGCGTACTGATCTCACGATGAAGTTAGTATTAAAGTCAGGAGATGTGTTAATCATGGGTGGGCAGTCAAGGATGTTATATCATAGTATCAGGAAGATCAAATTGAATACCGCACCTTCGATAGTGATCAATGCCACACACATGAAACCTGGACGTTTGAATTTGACTTTCAGGCAGTTTTAAAGCCTTGTGTAATCATGTAATGTGCTATGACAGTTGTGTAATAAGGATGCTATGTTTAGTTATGCCTACAAGTGTAAAACGACTTATGTTGTGTAGAACGTGTTAATAAATAAAGTGGAGTTGTTTGAAGTATATCAACCGTGTTATTACCAAATACTTATAAGTTTGCCAATGAATTAGCCTGTGCACTCAGAACGGGAGGTATACTGAGTGTCTGCAATGAGGCAGAAGCCGGCAAGAGCGGCACAATCCTCACCGGTACCTTTCCAGTTAATGGTGTGGACGCATCGATCTTGTTCGACTCCGGAGCCTCACATACGTTTATCTCGCTATCATTTGCGAAGAGGCTGGGGTTAGACGGTGAAGAGATGCCTGACTTCCTAGTCACTCTCCCGTCGAAAGAGCGGATCAAGTGTACCCGCTACCACCGAGATGCTATCGTACGAATCAGAGATGAAGAGTTCCCGATAGACATGATAGAGTTCGAGGGACATGGATTTGATGTGATTGTCGGGATGAACTGGTTGGAGCGGTACAAGGGCAGAATCCTATGTGCCGAGCACCGTCTGCTCCTTCGGAGTCCGTCTGGGGTTACTATATCATACCGCCAGAGGCCCAGGGAGCCTTCGACACAGATCATCACCGCCATGGCCATGTATCGTGAGTTACGATGAGGGAATGATGTATACCTCTACTATGTACAGGACATAGAGAGAGAGAGAGACCCTGAGTTTAGCCTAGTGTGCCGGTAGTGTCAGAGTTTCCTGATGTCTTTCCTAAGGAACTACCGGGCATGCCGCCAGCATGGGCAGTGGAGTTTGAGATTGACTTGGTCCCGGGCACCGGACCAATTACGAAGGCGCCCTATCGTATGGCTCCAGCATAGATGACAGAGCTCAAGGAGCAGCTGAGAGTCCTACTCGACAAGGGATTTATACGCCCGAGCGTTTCACCATGGGGAGCGCCGGTCCTCTTCGTGAAGAAGAAGGACGGTAGTCTCCGCCTCTGTATCGATTATCGAGAGCTGAATGCAGTTATGGTGAAGAACTATTATCCTTTACCACGCATCGATGACTTGTTTGATCAGTTGAAAGGAGCATCAGTATTCTCCAAGATAGATCTACGATCCGGATACCATCGGATAGCCATCCGTGAGAGTGACATTGAGAAGACCGCATTCAGAACCAGATATGGACATTATGAGTTTACGGTTATGCCGTTTGGTTTATCCAATGCACCAGCCAAGTTTATGGACTTAATGAACCGCTTGTTCCAAGATCAGTTGGACAAGTTAGTGGTAGTCTTCATCAACGATATTCTTGTGTACTCGAAATCGAAGGTTGAGCACGAAGGCCACGTGAGAAGTGTGTTGCAAACATTGAGAAAGAATCAGTTGTATGATAAATTTTCTAAATGTGAGTTCTGGTTAAACCAAGTATCCTTTCTTAGTCATGCGATTTCTGAGGCCGGGATCGCTGTTGATCTGGCAAAGATAGATGCAGTGCGCACCTGGCCTAGGCCGAAGACAGTTACCGACATCCGGAGCTTCCTCGGTCTGGCAGGATATTATAGGAGGTTTGTGAAGAACTTCTCCAGTGTCTCGAAGCCGATGACTTCCTTAATGAAGAAGGATGCGCCATTCGAGTGGACAGTCGACTGTGAGAGTTCTTTCTAGAGTCTCAAGGATGCTCTGACATCTACACCAGTCCTGACGATACCAGACGGTCCAGAT